>JAZHYW010017364.1:0-143081 GCA_037355805.1 Ixodes ricinus
GCTGGCCACAGACTGGTCGTTTCATCCCTGGCCACCGATGACAAAAATCTGTCTGGTAAGAGGCCGGTCACCAACTGTTCGGTTCATTGCTGGCCACCCATGACAAAAAAGTGACCAGAAAGGGGCTGGCCACAGACTGGTCGTTTCATCCCTGGCCACCGATGACAAAAATGTGCCTGGTAAGAGGCCGGTCACCAACTGCTTGGTTCATTGCTGGCCACCCATGACAAAAAAGTGACCAGAAAGGGGCTGGCCACAGACTGGTCGTTTCATCCCTGGCCACCGATGACAAAAATCTGTCTGGTAAGAGGCCGGTCACCAACTGTTCGGTTCATTGCTGGCCACCCATGACAAAAAAGTGACCAGAAAGGGGCTGGCCACAAACTGGTCGCTTCATCCCTGGCCACCGATGACAAAAATGTGTCTGGTAAGAGGCCGGTCACCAACTGTTCGGTTCATTGCTGGCCACCCATGACAAAAAAGTGACCAGAAAGGGGCTGGCCACAGACTGGTCGTTTCATCCCTGGCCACCGATGACAAAAATGTGTCTGGTAAGAGGCCGGTCACCAACTGCTTGGTTCATTGCTGGCCACCCATGACAAAAAAGTGACCAGAAAGGGGCTGGCCACAGACTGGTCGTTTCATCCCTGGCCACCGATGACAAAAATGTGTCTGGTAAGAGGCCGGTCACCAACTGCTTGGTTCACTGCTGGCCACCCATGACAAAAAAGTGACCAGAAATGGGCTGGCCACAGACTGGTTGTTTCATCCCTGGCCACCCATGACAAAAATGTGTCTGGTAAGAGGCCGGTCACCAACTGTTCGGTTCATTGCTGGCCACCCATGACAAAAAGTGACCAGAAAGGGGCTGGCCACAGAGTGGTCGTTTCATCCCTGGCCACCGATGACAAAAATGTCTCTGGTAAGAGGCCGGTCACCAACTGTTCGGCTCATCGCTGGCCACAAATGACAAAAAAAGAGACCGATCACCAACTGCTCGCTTCATCACTGGCCACCAATGAGAAAAATGTGTCCGGTTAGAGTCCAGTCACGAACTTCTTAATTGTTCCATCACAGGCCACAGAATACAAGAATGTGAGTTCATATGGTCACCAACCTCTTTCCTTTTTGCTGGCCACCAATGAAAAAAATATTGAAAGCATTTGTGTCATTGCATCTTTCCAGAGCTATAGATACAGATAAACGTCGATTTAACGATAACGAAGTCGGTAACATCTGCGATTTACTTGGTTACATTCAAGTTTCCTTCCATCGAAATTTGGTGCCTAGCACGTAAAAAATCAATGAGATGTGTTACGGGTGTAAACACTCACCAGAAGCCTGCGGCTTCTGCGACATTACTATCGGCGTCACACCGCATTTGAACGCCACAGTGCATGCATCGCGTCTTGTTGCTCATGTGCACTGGTGTACCACCCCAGCACGTCACTCGCGTCAAGCACTTCACGGCGGCTCAGCACCTCGCAAGGGTCTTTGGCGTCCGCCTCGCTGTCATCGTCTTCCGATTCGCCGAGCACGTCTTTCACGATGGAATCATCGGTAACTTCTTCCGTCACGACTACACACGAGTCCCCATAGAGAAACTCATCCAAAGCGACACCATCCGGAACGACTCCGTCACTGTGAACGGACTGCCATGCTTCCCAAAGAGCCTCTTGGTCTTGCTCGTCTTCTTCCAGGAGAGCTTCGTGGCTTTCATCGCGCTCACTTTCTGTGGAAATGGTAGAGGAGGACGAAGCACCTCCATTTGTTTCCTCGCTGTCCACTTCCTCGGGGGCACTGGCTGCAGGTGTTTCGAATCCAGCTTTCCAGAAGCAGTTCTTGATGACCTCCTTCGCTGTGACCTTCCACGAAGCAGAGAGCTTCTAGAGGTCTTGAAAGATGTCCACTTTCGTTTGGCGCTTCAAGAAAAATCAAGCAGAAGCTTGTCAATCAGCCGCCGCCGATAGGACCACTTGACGCTGTTTATGATGCCCTGGTCGAGCGGCTTGATCAGTGACGTGCAGTTGGGCGGAAGGAACTTCAGCTCCACGTTGGTCAGTTCCAGGTCCTCAATGTGGTGGGCGGATCAGTTGTCGAGCACCAGGCACAGTGGCGTCACGAGGGTCAGTGGCACCCAGGGCAGCAGCACGCCGCGACCCCCCCCCCCACCCTCTCGCGTGGCTCGCCGCGACTCACCCCAACCCCCGCTCTCGCGGCCCGCCGTGACACACCCCTGAGCGCTGCACCCGGGGCAATCCGCCCCCCCCTCCCTTTGTGACGCCACTGACCAGGCACACACTGCCCCTCCCTCATCTTCTCATCCAACTTCTGGAGCCAACCGCGGACAATGTCACGGGTCATCCACGCCCGAGTTCAAAATGTACTCGATCTCGAGCGCCTCTGAAGAATCGCGGCTTCTTGCTGTTCCCAACAATAAATGGTAACCGCTTGCCACTGGCGTCCATGTTCACACACAGCAGAACTGTGATCCACAGCCTGCTCTGTTTTCTTCCGTGGCAGCGATCTCCTTTGAGAGCCAGCGTCCGGTTCGGGAGCATTCGGTAGAAGAATCCCGTCTCGTCTGCGTTGTAGACGTCTGTCGGCTGATAGCGCATCAGGATTCCTGTCATCTCTTTCTGGAGCCAAGCAGCAGCTTCAGGTGCATCGGCCGACGCCGACTCGCCGCTCACCATCTTCCCGACGATCTCGTGCCGAGCCTTGAACCGGTGGAGACATCCACTGCTTGCTTTAAAGTCATCGCGGAACAACAGGCACCCGAAGTCCTTCGCCTTCTGCTTTACGACAGCACCACTGAATGGAACGTCTCGTGCCCGGATATCCATAATCTAGGAGAAAACTGCCTCGTCCTTGTTTGGGTGTAGGTGGCGGGCTTCAGACGTTTCCGCTGGGCACTTGTGCCATTCTTCAGAGCACGTAGAATACTCTTTCGCTTCTAAAATCGTCGAAAACGAGCTCTGCGGTACCTCAAATCGGTCCGCGACATCCTTCTTTTCGCCGTTCAAAATGGCTTGCAGGATTTTTGACGTCTCTTCAAGTGAAAGCACCTTGCGTTTACCACCACTCATGGTGACAAAGCACGTGAGAGCGGACAAGTACGTACAGTTCGACGAGCGAAGCCAAGCGAAGCAAAGCCGTCTAAGCAACAAAACGAGGCCTAAAGACGGACTGGAAAACGCCCGGGCAAGTACGGAAAGCACGCAGACACGCTAAACGGACGCACACACGCAGATTACACTTGCGCCCTCTCTTGTCTTCGCTCAATAGCATGCACGCATCATGCACGCCGCACTCAGTAGAGAGCACTCGCGTGTATCCTCCAAGATGGCGCTTTCCTCCCGGTGCTGCTCGCATCACGCTCGGAGGCCCGTCCGCGTGAAGTAGAATTTTCAAGCACTCGCGGTTAGAGAAGTAAAATACCATGAAATTTTGATGGGCTTGAAAAAAAAGCAGGTTTTTTTTTCATGTCTTTTTCAGAAAAAAAAAATAAAGAAAAAAAAGACGATTGCGCAAGAGCTATGAAAAACCCAATACATTTATTTCGTTAACACTGAAAATAATGAAATTGTTACATTACTGCACCACAAAAGTCCCAGGCTTTGGCAGAGCTTCCGGTTTCTAAATCTAGGTACGATTTCACGTCAAGGCATTGATTTCACATCAGAGCGCCAAGACTGACATTTATATCAATCCGTGTCCGATAATTCTGGTTCATTTCCTCTTGATGTGGCAATGCTTCGCTATGCAGCGGACGAAGCCTTCCGAACATTCAAGTTGGAGTGCACCAGTGGCGTCACGAGGGTCAGCGGCACCCGGGGCGGCAGCCCACCGCGACCCCCCCCCCGCTCTCGCGCGGCACGCCGCGACTCCCCCCCCCCGCTCTCGTGGCCCGCCGCGACACCCCCTGAGCGCTGCACCCGGGGCGGTCCCCGCCCCCCCCTTGTGACGCCACTGTGCACGTGTACAAGTTTTTGCACGCGATACCCTGGGACACTGTTGCGTAGCTTGGTGCGCACATTTCCAAACTCGGACCAGTTTCTTTCACAGGCCGCGGAAGAAGGGGGAATCTGCAGTACGCGAAAGGCGAGGGAACTCAAGGGTTGGTTGAAGCAAAGCCCTTGCCACCACGTGGATGGATCCAGGTGCTTCGCAGACTGCATAACTCCTTCTTTTGACCAAATTCCCATGCAGGTTCTGTATTCTGCGACGTTAGACAGAAGTTTCCCGACGTTTAGCGAGAGGTGGACGTCGGCGTCACCGGCGCGCGGCAGCGTTTCACAGTTTGAGAGCTATGTCTTTTTTTGTTTTTTGTTTTCAATTTTTATTTTAGCTAAAAAAAACGACAAAAAATACTGTTTTCTTTCCCCCGAAATTTTTAATGTTTTTTCAACTGCTTACATCTCTACTCGCGGTAAACTTTTGTTTACATTCTTCACTCCTATTACCAAATATTCATTTAGGGCCTCCTTTTTCCATACTTTACGGCGATGGCACTTCGTTATATTGAAATATCCGCCAAAATGACTTCGTTATATGAGGCTAAAACACATGGTGTTCTATGCCCAAGAAGTTATAAAAAATGCGGTATTATTATAATTATTATTATTTTTTTTTTACATCGAGGTTTAACTGTATTGTGCTGCAGACAGAACTTTAGGTCTTATTAGGGTTGCACAGCGACCGAGCTAAGACTGATGATCTGTTCACAACGATAAATAATTTTTGCAGCACCAAATGGACTTTTCACTCTTTTATATTAGTTGTAATGGCTTCTAGCTTGCTGCGCATTAACTAAGTACGCACTTAGCCTCCCCCGTACAGCCGGCAACCCAAACCCCGCTTTCCCCCCATGCACCCTCGGAAATAGTCTCAACCATTTAGTTCAGCAAGATTTCGTCAACAACAATCTTTTTTTTTCTTTTCAGTGTTATTGTTATTTATAAAAAAGAAATGTACGTATGGTCAAATGCCTCAACAAAACAAAATATTACAAAAAAAAACAGAAAATAAAAAGCACGCCCCCACCGGGGATCGAACCCGCGTCCCTTCACGCAGAATGCGGACGTCTTACCACTGCGCCACTCCGACCGCGTGTTATCTGTCGCTTATATGGCGGCCCGACGGCTTCACTCATGCTCCAGCGACCAAGCGGAGAAACATCTCGCGCTGAAAGCGCCACTAAAATAGCAGGACAGCTTTTATTTTGAAGTTAGATTGCTAAATCTTCAAAACAAACAGTTTTTCCCATAGAAATAACATTTTTGCAGTTGTTTTATACTCAATTGACTCCGTAAGTGTGACGTCATGGGTCCAAACAAACCGTTGCTAGGGTCGTTGTTATGGACGAATACATGTGGCTCGGTTTCGCTGCGAAAACCCGACCATTCAAAAATCAGGAGTAGCATTTAAACTTCTAAAAATCACAGATATAGAAAGCTTGAATGTCATACATGTTCCGACAGAAGTGTGCCGGTAATCGCTCGTTTCTGAAATATTTACGACTGCAACTTCCGGTCCTCAAGATGCCTGCAGCAGACGACGAATGCAAGTATGCCGTCTGCCGCACGCCGGCCGCACAAGTGGGGCCGTCGTTTGCATCGTGTGAATAAAGGCGATATTCTGACATCGCATTTGTTTGAAATATAATGAGTTTCATACACTCTTAAGATTTCATAGTGGGGTGCGATGCAAAATATGGTTTATCGAAAGTCCGGGCGTCGATCGAGACGATAGTCTGCTAAAAGATCGCATTGCACCCGCGAGAAAAGTACTTCAGGCGAACGGTTGAGATCCCAAATTTTGTTTGCGGACTCGCGCTATGCGAGAGTGCTTCGTATACCTGGTTGTAACCATCGCGTGGAGAGAGATTCTTGCAGTTTCTTCAGATTTCCGCAAGACCCCAAAGCGCGAAAGAACTGGATAAAAAACATAAGGTGAGTCTATTACAGACTGTACTCGCATCGCGGGTTCGATGAAGATCTTCACCAAAAGAGCACATCCACTGAATTTGATGTATACCAAGGGGAAAAAAAAAGCAAAATACTGCGAAATCGCGATAGATATGCAATTCTTTCATAACCTGACAACCACAATAATAAAATAATAATAACAAACGACTTACTTCGACGGCGTACGATTTGTTTCTTATGGTGGCCTGCATAACGCCGGTAGTGCACTTCAGGTCGTCGTCGTAACTGATCTGCGTGACGTGGTTTGATTTTACTGCATTTTCACCCCTCGTAACTAAGCTGGGTTGTTCACAGGAGAAAAAAAACGCACATTGCGGAGGCCTTTACGGCCACGGCAATCCACTTGTTTTTGTCTTTTGTTTACCGAGGCATTTCAATGAAGACGCCCGCTGCAACAGAGGCCAGTAAATCTATCGTGTCGTCTGCTACCAAAGAAAAGCGGAGTGTAAGACTTCAGAAATGGCTTTCATCGTTGCAATATGACACTGAGACGACAAGAACATCTTCATAATTAGATATCAAGAAGTTAGGTTGCTTACAAAAAATTATTTACTCACCTGTAAGCAAAAATCTAGCCTCATGTGGAGTCTCCATGCATTAGTCCATAGCAACGCCCCTAGCAACGATTTGTTTGGACCCAAACGCCATGTTGTGACGTCATCACTTACGGGGTCAATTGACGGCGCGAGACACGATTTACTCGGTAGTTACCTCCTTTCAACTTGTTTTCTCTCTCGGCATATCGGGCGCGTGAAGGAGAGATGGATCGGCTTGGCCTGGCCATCACGTTGTGGTGGAAAGAGTGTATGACCATTCCGTAACATCATAGACTTCACTGCGCGCAGAATTAAAAATAAATCTCGCGCCGTCGATGTTGGCCTTTTTTTTTTTTTTCGCGTAAAATTTATTTTTTGACACGCGTCTCCCAGCCATTTTTTCTTTTTTTACACGCAGCGCAGCGCACACAGCGCTTCGTCTGTGTGCATCTTCTCTGTCCTGTGTCCTTGTTCGCGCTGTTTTACCCGTAAAAATGTTTTAAAAAGAAACATTTGTTTTTCAAGGGTCTTTTAAACGAATTAAGGTTAATTTCGATAGGACACAGAAAGAACCAGAAGCACAGAAGCGAGGGGACAAGAGAGGTTTTAGTGACACGCAGCTGAAGGAAATATCAAAACAAATTGAGGACACTGTAGCCAGACAAGCAGACATAGAGTGGTCGTACAATGAATTAGCAGAAATATTCAAAAGGGAGTTGGAACGAAAAAAAGTCAGATTTAAAAACAAATGCAAACACAGGCCAGAAAGCTGGTGGGATAAGGAAGCCAAAGCAGTCCTAAATCAGAGACAGGCATCCAGGGAGCATAGACGACCAAAAAAGGGAGGTGCTTCAGCAGAGAAAATAGAAGAAAAATGGAAGAACTTTCAGGATAAGAAATCAGCGGCATATGCTTTGATCCATGCAGGACAAGATCTGAAAAGACGAAATGAAATGGACAAAGGAAATTAACCGAAGTGATAGAAATGCAGCCAAGAAGTGTTGGGAGCACATAAGTTCACAGGGTAGAAAGACAGAGATGCGTCACCATATTAACTACTGGTGATGGGACACAAGTAAAAGGGGAGGCGGCCTGCCAATATATTAGGAGCATAATTGAGGAAATGTTTTCAGATATACAGCATCCAGAAACCACGGGAAGAATAGATTGTATTGACAGCCAGCCAGACCTTAGCGAAGTACTACAGATAACACCAAGAGAATGGAAAGGAGCCGAAAGCAGAGTGTCAGAAGAAACGTCAACTGGACCAGACGGCATACCAATGAGACTTGCGACAATACTTGGCAATACAACTAAATTTATGCTGTAACAAACAATAGAAAAAATTAATGTTGGGGGAGAGGTACCTGAGACTTGGCGACAAAGCAGGATGAGGCTGCTGTACAAGGGTAAAGGCGACAGGGACAATATCAAATCCTACCGTCCTATAGCGGTAACTTCTGTCCTATACATGCTATCAATGCAGGTGGTGAAGGGGAGAGTAGAAGAATGGGCAGAAACAGAAGATATGGTAGGAGGACCCTAGGATCGTTTTCGCAATAGGCGACTAGAAGATAATTTGTCTGCGGTCACGCAATGTGTAGAAATAGCGCAGACCGACAAACGACCGTTATGGATGGCATTTTTAGACATACAGGGGGGACACGATAACGTAAATCAGGAAATTCATTGGACACAGGTAAAGGAATTAGGTTTAAATATGAAATTGGTGAGGTTTTTGCGTGGAGTGCACAAGGACACTACAGTGACTATAACATGGGAGGCTGAAACCACAGGGCCAGCAGCAATGAGGCGTGGGCTTAGGCATGGATGCCCCCTGTCGCCTCTACTTTTCATGATATACTTAAGAAAAATGGAGAAAAGACTAGAGAGGAGTGAATTGGGCTTCAATATACCGTACATGAAGGGAGGGACAACAGTGAGGCAGAAATCGACAAGCGTAATGTACGCAAATGATATTGTACTCTTATCAGATAATCGAGAAGAGTTGCAGAAATCAGTTCGAATCTGCGGCGTGGAAGCAGACGCTCTTCGATTTAAATTCAGCGTAACGAAATTAGGAATTATGTTTCTTAACGACACCAAGGGAAGATACAGAACATAGAGATAGATATGGTGGACAAATACAAATATCTCAGAGTGCGGATCAACGAAGGAAAGAAATACCTCGAGGAATGTGAGAGACATACAATTGATAAAAGTAAAAGGAATTCGGCCATTATGAAGCACAGGGCGTTATGGAACTTTAATAGATCCGACGTGGTGCGGGGAGTATAGAGAGGAGTAATGGTACCGGGATTGACCTTTGGTAATACAGTCTTGTGCATGAGTTCTGAAGTTCAGGCGAAATTTGAGATAGGACAAAGCTTTCCTGCCCTTCCCGAAGGGGCGACAGGCGTACCGGTGGCCCTCGGTTTTTTTGCCCGATCCCCCAAAGGCCTGCCTGGCGATCATTTTCATGACCTGGTGATAGAGAAACGCATTGGGGGCTTGAAAGGGACAAGGGGCAATCAGGTCTTTGTTATTGTTTTTAGGCTAAATAGCGCAAGCTACCACCTCTTACAAAAGGTCAGCTGTTATCACCCAACCGTTTATCCATCCATCTAGCAGTTTTCAACTGGCGCCATCTCTATTCAACTTACCAAAACAAAGTCTCATCCGGGTTTCGGTCGCAATGCACGCCGGGAAGAAACCAGTTACGGACAGTAATGGCCGCCGCTCTGGCGTACGAGCTCCCCAGCTCCGGATAAAGCATTTTGTTGGCACCCCCACGATACTCTGTCTGGTAATCACTGCTTCGCCGATCATCTCCGCGCTCCTGCGTTCCGCGCAGCCCTTTGGCGACCGCTTGTGTGTGTGTGTCTCCAGTGACGGCTGTTTCGTCCCAAGCCGCGATTCGTGTTTGAATGCCCGAAAAGCCGTCGGTCTGTCGGTCGGTCGGTGCGACCCAAGACGGACCTCGGCCGCTTCGTTGGCGGTGCGCTGTGCTAGCGTCGCTCGTCTCCAGAGCTGCCCGAGCCGGTAACTCGTACCTACGGCCTCCTTTTCCTTCATCGTCCGGGATTTGCTTCCAGCATGCCAAATGTCAGCGTAAAACGAGCCTCGCTTGCGGAACGATAAGCCTAACAAGCATAAACTTTAAAAAAAGAGTGCGGCAGGTTCGGCGCAACACCTCAAATCCAAATCAACAGTGCTCGTTTGAAGTATCGGAGATCGGATCTGCTGCCCTCCCGTAGCATCTTCCTCAGGATGGCTGCCCGAACGTCTTACATTTTCCTTTACATTTTTTTCTGCTCCTTTTCCCTTTTTTTTTTCTTTTTTTTTTTTTTAAGCGAGCCTGTTAAATGTTTTGTTTTAGCTGCGCTGCACCGTAACTGCTTCAGATGTAAAAACAGTTGTAATAGCTTCAAACGAAGGCTTTTCCCGTACTAACAGGATTAACGCTCACACCTTCGTGCTACAGGTCTGTTTCTTTTATGTCGTTATTTTTTTCTGATTGAGTTTGGGATACAATTTTACTAACTTTAAACCCCCGTCCTCGGTTGTTTTTTTTTTTTTTGTTGAGGGTTGGGGGGGGGGGGTGATTTTTAGAAGCGATAAGGGTGTAAATATGAAAATAAATCGTGCTCGCTTTTGCAGTCCTGGCGGATTGGTGATGAGACGGTGTGGACTGCGTATCGTGACGATGCCAGCCTTGCAACGACTTAACGCGCACTGCGTAACACAGGATCAGTCGAGCAGATCGCTTACCGTGGACGTGAACGGGTTTGAAGAGAAAAGTGTGTCAAGTACAACTTCGTAACATTGCGTGCTAAATTTACTTTCACGACTCTTTCCCCTCCCCCCACACACATACACATTAATGTGTTGGTATATTTTATGCTCTCACTGTAGTCCTCTTCTTTCTAGGGTGATTGCTGAATTTGAAGAAAAAACAAACAAAAATGAGCTCGCAGCCTGCCCCACTGGACTATCTGCGACGGTGAAGGTGCCCTGCAATTGATTGGAAGTGGTGCTGAAGTAAGACTGCTTTTGAACCTTTAGTTCATTGAACCTTCATGATGAGCATGTGCATAAAAACTTGGTGGTTTAAAAAAAAAAGAAGAAAGCTTAGTTATTTTGTGTGTGGAATTCTACACATTGTGTAGGTTTGCATCAAAAGAGGTGCCTTGATTTATAGTTTGTCATTGTATGTCTGCATGTTTGCATTTCCTTGTTTTCATCCTAAGAACTGCAGCAAAAAAAAGAAGGTCTGGCCCATCATGAGTGACAAGGAAATTCATATCTGTGACTCTGTGACAGGGAAATCTTAAAAAGAATGTTGCAGCCTGTGAACTGTGTGCGAAGCTTGCTATTCTCTTGGGGCAACAACTATAGAAGGTTTTCAGTGTTGATGACTTTTTTAACTTGTCCCCGTCAGTGTGTGTGTTTTCTTGTTTGTTTTCGTATGGCATGTCACCAATCCCCGCTATGTTAATAGTTTAAAAATTTTGGAACAAATGTGATTGTAACAGGGAGTGTTATTGGTGACAAGATGTTTCGGTGGTGCCCTCTTATGGTACGTCATGACCAAGATTATTGGTAGTGAGCAACAAGTTCGGTGATGCATAATAAGCGCAGTGGAAGCCTAGTCATCACAATCCTAAATCAACACCGTCAGAGTCGAGAGTATGGCTTTGCTCGTATTTCCGTCAATGAAGGCAGGGATAATCCCATTCAAGACATAGTAGTGAGCATTTGGCCAAGCGTGGAAGGCCGATCACAGCAACGCTTTTGGTCGCACACATTGTCAGTAGGGTTGGCTTGCATGAGACGATGGTTACATATGGAAGAGCACCATGAACAACTGCAGCACGGCTGCTGAATTTGAAGGACCTTTGTCTCGCTAATTAGTTATAAATTATAGTAATTGGCTAATCATAAAACGAGAAATATGTATGTCCTTCCGCTTTTTGTTTCTCCCCTTTATCTATTGTATGGTGCCTGGAGTGCTTGTCCAATGGGTGCGTTTGCAGCATCCTCAAAAGTAGTCCCTCGGTTTCCACCTGATAATGTCATAAAAGCAGTGTTGGGCAAAGTATATCTGAAAAGTACTTGAAGTATAGTACAAAGTAAATGAGAGGTTACATGCTCTAAGTAAAGTAGTAAGTACACTGGGTGCAATCTACTTTCTTTGCACAGAATCTTTTGTGATGGAGAGAGTGTGACTAGGAGAGAGCATGACGTCAGCCCCGTAGATTCTGCAAGCAATTCTCTTGCGGAGGAGTGTTGACTCCTAATATTTTTAACCTCCTCGCTTGCACCTACCGAGCGAAAGTGGCGAGAGTTTGAAAGGCTGCGGGAAAGTCGCCCTTGGTACAGACAAAGTGATCCGTCGTCTGCTCATGTTTCTGGTGAGAGTACAGGGTGAAACAAGGAGACGGCAGGCTCTTTAAATCGACCGGAAAATTCGGTTTCTTAACCTATCGCGCTGCGGCTTTGTGCAGCGTTGCCCACAGATGGTGCATTTTTTTTGTAAAATTTGCAAAGAGCGAAGTTATCTGAGGAGAAAGTAAAAACGAAAAGGCTTACCTCCTATGGAAACGCAGCGACGTCACCAGTCTGCAAACAACACGGCGCCGTTTCGCACGAGAGACAAGAGATGGCGCAAGCGGTCGCGACGCCAACTGCCGCCAACGAACGAGCAGACGACGCCGGGAGCCGGCGTGTTTGGCAGATAAGGAGCTGCAGTTCCTTGTTGTTACCGTGCCTGTTTTTGTCTCTGCGACTGTCGCCGCCCGCGGAACGCGAGCCGCTTTTGAGTCGAAAGGATTGTCTGCTAAAGTGCCGGCTCTCGGCGCCGTATGCTCGTTCGTTGGCGGCGTTCGTTGAAGTAGTACTTGAAGTACTTGCCAACACTGCATAAAAGTGTCACGCTGTTGCCTACGGTGGTTCTGGTGCTGGTAGAGCAGCAGAGCTGGATGCAGCAGACGACCATTTTGCTGTCACCCTGCATCCTGCCAGTCGACACAAACCGAAGCGGCCACGAGATGGGACACCACCATGCCAGCGACACCTGAGTCCACTTACCTTTTTTGCCAGCATCTCTACAAGAAAATAAAAAAAAGAAATAAGAAGGAAATAATGAACTACAGGTTAAAAGACTGCTTGCATTGTGGCAGCTTTGTGACACCATATGCAGTACATTGGACATGGTGCTTGTCTCGTGGATTGAGGCGTACAATAGAGGAACATAATGAGCGATCGCTTTATGAGGGGAATTCACTTTGGCCACCATAGAAGATGATAATCATTATAATAATCAACTTTATCTTCTGTGCCAGAAAACAACCGCATAGGTCTTCGCTTTGGTGCACATGGTGAAAAAAGAAATAGTAATAATTCTAATCAAACGGAGATAGCACAAGAAAAAAGGGTAGACATGATTCATACAAAATATGACGCATACTCGCTATTCCACATGCCAGCTCGTTGTAAAAAAAAACAGTGTAATCACTAAAAAAGAAATTTAAGAAAAACTGCCGTGCCTTTTGCGGCTGTTTATTTTAAAGGTGTCTCTCTTCACGGCTCTTGGCTAATGTCCGCTGGCCGCCCCTGGATTAAAGTATGTTCAATCTTTCTTCTCTCCGCAGGGCCGTGCCATGGCCACCTGAGTGCGTGCGGCCAGCACGACCATGAGCTCCGACGAAGAGATTGCTCCGCGGCGCAAGCGCAACGTCCAGGTGATCCGTGACGAGGACGAGCAGAGTGGATCAGGCGTCGAGTCCGCCGCCGAGGACAGCGGCTCGGACGGCGACGGGGGAGGTGCGGCCGAGTCCTCTTCCGAGGATGACTCGACCGGCTCCAGTGCAGAGGATGGAGAGGAGGAAGAGGAGGAGTCGGAGTGGGAGGAGATTCCGCAAGGTCCGGGAAAGTTTGGGGTGTCGTCTTTGAACTGGAGTCGGATTTGTTCCATGGCGGATTTACGCCTTTCCTCATTCTACAATGAACTACTGAAAAATGCCGCGGAAGCGCCCACTGCGTTCAAGCGCTTGTTGTTCATATTTCCCAAACTTGGGAATTCTGCAAGTTGTGCGTTAAGCGCCCATGCCTCGATTAGGCCAGTTTTTGGTGAAAGCGGGGTGGGCATTCTCCCGGTATTTTACGGTATAGTCTGTTGCAGGTTAGAGGCCGAAGTAAAAGCTTGGGTTTCTGCAGGGAAGATAATCCTCTTAGTGCCCTCCTCTCCTAAGCTGCTAGGAGAAACATACTGTGGCAAGCGAAAGGTTGGAGGGGGAATGAAAAATATGGAAAGCGCAAAGTGTACGTCGGCCTTTAAGAAAAGAGAGACAAGCTGCTCTTCAGCTGAGCAAGCGCTGGGGTGGAGCGGAGGAAACCACCAATAGTGGCAAGCAGAGAGCTTTGAAGGGTGGGGCTTGTCCCACTATCCTAAACCTGCAGTAGAATATTTGTGTCTCCAGCGAACTATAGGGGGCGGGCTGGTCAGACAAGATGTCGGACAAAAGGAGGTCGTTTTCCTCGTTCAGCATGCGGACCGCCATAACTTTTTTGCACTGCAGCTAAAATCAATGTTAAATATGAAAGCAAAAACAATTTTTCGACGGTAAAAACCTTCTGGTCAGTGCGTAGGAATGGCATGGCGAAAGCATAAAAAAATTACTGGAAACAATGTTTGTTTCTATGCTGCCTACGAGAACAAAGCAGCGATAGAAGACGACAGAGTCGAAACGACCTCCTTTTGTGAGCTTCTCGGCGTTGCTGCTACGGGGCGTCGATTTCACTGGAGTCACCAATAGTATGGCCAAAGCTACGGGCCACCGGTTCGAATCACGGGCCAGTTAGAAATCGCACAACGTATTGCACCAACGCGCAGATTGGTCTACATGCTTCGGTGCACTGGTCTGGACGTCGGAGCGATACAGTGTTTGATTTCTAACTGGATCAAGATTTACCTTGTGGTTTGTAGTTTTGGCTGGGATCCATCATGGAGAGAAATGGGGTACAACCCAATCCCATTAATTCAAACTCGAGGGGGACCGAAACTTTGTTTGAATAAAGCAAAGTTTGAATTACCAGGAGTTTCCTCCCATAGAGATGCATAGGATGGGCCTGCATGTTAGTTTGAATTATGTGCAAGTTTGAATTAAGAGAGTTTGATTTAACAAGATTCAACTGTATAGGCTGTGGAACACGAGTTTGCCTTCGAGATGGAATTTGGCATCTTTTGCTGTAGACGAGTAGTTTTGAGGATTGAAGTGCGACTCGTAGCCCGGGGTCCTCGCGTCTGGTCCACACCTTTGTGACTGCCTGCGACCGCGTGCCTTATCGAGACCTTTTAAACTCTCTTGCGGCGAGAGAACACACTAGCCTCGTCTGTCGGGTGGCCGTGGAACACTTGGCAATTCCGTATGTGACTTTTTTCTTTTGTGCATCATTCTTTTTCTTTTGGCTCTAAAAACTTGTGACACTGTCATAAATGAACTTTTCTCATGAATGGCACGCAGAGTTGATTTCGCAAATACTGCAAAACCGTTTGCTCTAGCGAAATGCAGTTCCGTGGTCGTCTCGTAGATGGCAGCCAGCGCATCCTCTCGTCGTAAGATGTCGCAAGAACTCGATCTTAAGTAGACAAGTGTGTGAATGGGCCTCTAATCTCTGACCTGAGCTTGCTTCTTTTTTTTTTTTCTTTTTCTTTTTTGCATGGCAATTTTGGCAGTCGTTTTGCGCGAGCCTGTAGACAAAAAATTTAACCCGAGCCTTTAGCTCCCGATTCGAGAAATAGGTAGAACTTGGAAACACGTTATCCTCCCTACGGTTAATTTTTCCGAATCATTGACTCTCTCCGATAAGCTCGCACCGCCTGCCGTGACCTGGACAGACCGCCAAACCCCAGCAGCGGTGCCAAAAACGCGTCCTCGTTTGCGATCCCTCACTCTCCGCCTGACGCCGCTGCACATGTGGCTCGCCGTTGTGCGCCGCGATCCTGGTGATGGCACGGCGGCAGGGGTGGACACTGCAGACGCCCATTCTGCCGTTTGCTCTCCAGCTTAATAGTTCCCTGAAGTTTCGGCAGCCAGGAGTTGGGACGCTGCGATGACAGCGACGCTTGCCTTCGCTCGTCTCTTGTGCCGGAGCGTCTACGTCCAACTGCCACGATTGCGACGTGTGACGGCGTGACGCGCCGGCTTTCACGGCGTAACGCGGAGAGCAAGTCGTCTGCTTCTTGCGCAGGAGTTGCGGTGATGTCAGTACGACGCCGAGCTCCGATTGGCTTTGATTCAAAGATAGTGGGTAGACCTCATTGATAGATGCCTTGAGGTCTACCCACTATTCTTTTCAATCGGCCAACAAGAGCTCGGCGTTTTGACATCATTGCAACCCCTGCGCAAGAAGCAGACAAACTTGTGCTCCAGATCAGTTGCCACTTCGGGGTCTTTTTTCGATACATGGGCTGTACACGGCCCCAGAGATGCGAGTCGAAGGCTCTACGGCGTGTCGTGAATCGGAGGATTGTTGTGCAGAGCTGCTGATAGAAAGCTGTCGGTCGGCGGCTTCCCGCGCGGGCGCCTCACCGGCCCTGAGCGTTCCCGGACGCGGCCGAGGATGCCAGCAACGGCAGCAGCGCTAGCGACGGCCAGTCGGAGCGCTGCCCCATCTGCCTCAACCGGTTCCTCGGGCAGGAAGAGGGCACCCCGGAGAGCTGCGACCACGTCTTCTGCCTCGACTGCATCCAGGAGTGGGCGCGGGTAAGGCCCCCTCGACGTCTCTGTGTTCGTCCTGAAGGGGTGACAAGCGGCCAGAGAGGAGGAAACTCTCCCTCGATTCGTCATCTTCGTTCGAGAAAGAGGGAGACCTCCCTCCTTTCGGCAGGAAGTAGCTTGGATACCTGCTCTTGTGGGGACAGGAGGAGAGAAGAGTGCGAGAGGGGGTGGAGAGAAGGAAACTGGAAACCGGTTTTCTGCCAGGCAGAAGACGGTTCCGTAGGTCGGCCTATAAGGGCTGTCCAAACAGCATGCATTTCCTGCGGTTGCAGTATTCGCTGTAGTGGAAGTGGAGGTTATTCTCTGGTTCCTGTCCGTTTTCGCGCATTTTTCTTTTGCCGGGGGAAAGCTTCTCCCTGCTTTCGTCCATAGACAGAAACTTGGAGCGTGCTCATCACTTGGGGCTGGTTGGCTACTCAGACGCTCTGCTGACTGTTGTCCAGACTCCTGCTATTTTCGTTGTTCCCAAATCTCGCAAAAAGAAGAAAGGAGAGCAGAGGAGGCGAGGAGGAAACCCGTGCTGTTTGCGTGGTGGTTGTCCTCACTAAAACATGCATGCCGCAACTTTCTCTTTTTGGAGAAGCATGCACGTTTTTATTGTCGTGCACTGGATCTGCTGTGTCCGGTTTGGACAGTCTTCTACGAGTAGCGTCAAATGTGCCAAGGCACGAGGTTCATATCTCGTGTGGCCCTCGGAAGCAAAATGGCAGTGCAGCATTGCGCGTGGCACGTCTCTCGCTCTTTTGCACAACAATGGTTGTTGGTACTTGTATGAAACACGAAGCGCGAGTTTTTTCAAGGGCCTGTAGGCATGGCTGGGTCTTGGCTTCTTTTGTCGGGCTGCCGCAGATGCGGGGAGTAGGTTGTGTCACTGGGTGGTTCGGTGAAGGAGACGAGAGCACTGCGTACGCCGGGGGCCTTTGTCATTGTTCGTTAAAATCTGGCTCCTGCAGTTCGGATCTTGGGAATGTGACTTGCCCCTCTTAGCCCATAATTTGCCTGTACTAGTATGAAGAAGGTCGATTGGGGTCAAATGAGAACTCATTGTTCTATGACCTTAAAAAGGAACAGTATTGAATGTCATGAAAATAAACGGACAAATTTGAGCAATGTGATCGTGTATTACATGTTTCATAAAAATATGCATACAAAGATGCTATATTTATTTATTGATGCCCACCAATAGCAACGTTCCTTCCCGGTAGTGCATTGCAACACAGACGAAAAGGAAACACCCACACACAGACATCAAACACACTAACATTATGTACACATGAATACCGAACCTAAAAACATATCAGAAAACAACATCGCGTGTCCTGCTACAGTTCTGACATTACCAAGTTTTCAATATACATAGCTTAGAGGCATAAACGTGTCAATAGAGCCTTTTCTAAAGCCTACCAAGCAACATTGGTGGTCGTCGTTGCTTGGACACAAAGCGCATGATTGCGTCGGAGTCCTCACGAAACGCCGAAGCAGCGCTCATTTTCAGTAGGAGCTGAGCCAAGGTCGCACCGCCCTCTTGTCCAATACATGCTTTGAGTATGTAATCAAGCAATGGCGGACAGACGATAACGCAGACTTTTGAAAAGGGTCTATCGAAAGCGGCAAAACACCATTAAAGGGGTCATGAAACATGTTTTAGAAAATTCTGATCTATATGTATATTTTGAATCCTTGTCCCGCATTAAATAACCCGCATACATTTATGAAATCGTCTGTATTCATCTACTGACGTAAAACAGTTACTTTCAGTTTCCCGGGGACCTTCCCCCTCAGTTCTTCTAGTGTGTCGCATGAGTAACCAATAGGAAATTTTTGACTGAGCGAAGTCGGAGCGTCGGATATGACTTCAACTGCAGTGCCACGATGACGTCACGACTTCAAGACAACGGGTTGCATCGGGCGTTTGATATTTTGCTCAGATAATTGTAGGATGGCCAACCTCTTTGAGTTTCAGCATCGCCTATTTAAAGGAGCTGTGCAACAGTTTCAGTGCTTTGCTTAAATAACTTGGGAGTTGGTGTCTCGACCTTTCTGAAGTAATGAACAAAAAACCACTTTTGCCTGCATGTCCTAGTTTTTATTTTAAAAATGGACAAAGATTGAGGTTTTCGGCACCTCTCAACTCCTTCACCATTTTCCGAGTCACGTGCGCTGTGACGTCAATGGGGGTCGTGCGGGGTTCCAGTGAAGCTCTCTCTCTAGAGCCATCAGTGAGCAGCGAGAACTCATCCGCTCGCGACCGCGTGACCACGTACTGGCGGGCGCAGCGCAAACAATATGGTGAAAGGAGGAAAGTCTCATCTGGGTCCGGCCATACCCGTCCGGCCCTGTCCCCCTCCCCCTCCGGTTTCTGGCGGCTGTTCGCGGTAGCAGATAGAGCTGACGGTTTTGTGGACCTAGGACATATGGCGCCGCTAAAACTCTGTATAATAATAGTTTTGTCGATGATACCAGGTTTTTGACGCATTTATATTTATGTTGGAACGACAAGATTTATAGAAAAGTTACCTTTTATCGAGCAGGTATTCGCACAACTTGCTATCTTTCTACAAGACCCCCATTGACGTCATGTCGCGTGTTTCTCATGGTCGCCGCTCGCGGCTGCAGGTCGGGGAATATTCTAATTTTTGCCTCGCGATTACGCGGCGGAATCGCAACATTTCGAAGGAAGGAGGTGTGTTTTCTGTCCTTTGTGGCAAGATGAACAATGTCAAAAGTAGAAGATGCCAATTCTTTCAACGTTAAAATCGTTGCACAGCTCCTTTAACAGAGGTCGGCTTTTATGTTTTGAGCCGTGTGCCGACGCTGTATGTTGCTTGCACTACCAAATGTCGTGGTACTGAGGAGAGTTTGAAAGAACCGTTTGCAACCTCGATGGGTTGATCCGTGTCCCGTTATAAGCGTCAAATGATGGGCTGCGAATGTGTCCTCACCTCGACCACAAAAATGATGTTCTGTTCGCAGAAAAGGGCCGAAGGGGCTGCAGATGTAAGCGAAAGTTCTGCAGATGCAAGCGAGGGTCTCGCAAGAAAATTTATATGAACTGCTCTATAAATTTATTTTTATTTGAACCCCATTGTTTAGTTGTCGCCTTTATATATGTTTTATCAGTTCAAAGTTCAGTCAGTAGAGTAAATTATAACTAAATTAGGTGAAGCAGTAAAAGGAATAACCTTAACGACTTTGGCCGTCTTCTTTTAAGACGGCATACTTGTTGTTCACATGCCAATCTCTGTTATTATGAGGTTCTACATACAAAATGTCATTGATTTTCATAATTTAATGACTTTTTTTTTTAATCTGAATTAAGAATGTTTGTTTTATTATAATCTTTAAAACTTGAATGAAACATCAGCTGAAGATTATTCTAACATCATTGTTGTGGAATATACTATTTGGTTTACATTTTATTTCATACCTAAAATGACCATTTACAGCGGACTGTACTGTCCTTCATCTATCAGCATCTTCTTGCCATCCTTGTGCTTCTATGTGCAACTAAACAGGTAGTTCTGTGTTTGAGGAAATCAAACCTATTGTTGCACAAAGGCAAAGCATACGTGTCTTTTAGTTGGATAGGCCAACACACGAGTCTTAACATCTAATATTCACAGTAGTATAGTGCAACCCATTTATACCGATAATGAGGAAACCCGAAATTTCAATCGTTAAAACCAATTATCGTTGTAACCATGTTGAATTAACCTGAGACTGGGGTAGAGAAGAAACATCAAAACGTAGAAGGGAAAGAAAATAGACAGGACGACGTTGTAACTGGACTAGATCTCTGATCATTTCCAGTCTGGAAACTCTAGAAACTGATCGTTATAAGTGGTAGATCGTTATATGTGGTATCATTATAAGTGGGCTGCACTGTATGAATAAAAATGAAGTGTGTGCTTGTGCTCCAAAAGTACAATTTGCTGGTCCATAATGGACTTTTGGCTGCACCAAAAGGTGCTACAAAATGGCCTCGGTCAATCGCATCACTGGGGAACGCACTCGCACGAGTCGACGTCTCTGCCCAAGACTACGTTCCGTTAACCCTTAAGCCGAGATTGCAGCCGATGTCACAAGCACTAGAGCATGAGGTTGCTGCTTTGAAACATTCTTCCGCGGAAAGAGCACTCGCGCCAAAAAAGATAATCTCCGAGCCAGGAGCGCGGGCTAGCACGCTCTTTTCGCCTTGGCTGCTGTCTCGGCCTTGGAGTGAACGGAGCATAAATAAAGACAGGTGCCGTTACGAGTGGAGAGTCGCTTCACATTTAGCGGTACATGGAAATGGAGTTCTACGGTGAGGAATGCGCAGTGGCGTCTCCTGCCAACCGTAGAAGACTCCGCCGCCTAACCGAAGTCAAGTGCGCGCTTTGCCCGGCATCGCGGGGCGGAGTTATATGCCTGGCACGACGCCGACACCGCGAATTCAGCCAGGAAGTTCCTATGACTACCATCGCCATAGAACGCACCGAAACCAAACCCAAACGGGTGCGGTAAAGGCTCGTTCCTGCCGTGCCCGCGAGGAGGTACGATGGAAGTATCTCGCCTTTGCAGAATGTGAACACGTGCCCCGTGGACCGCTCGGTGTTCCGGCTGATCCTGGTCCGGCAGGGGGACAAGATGGTGCGCCAGATCTCGGTGGGCTCCCCGAGAAGGAGGAGGAGGAGGAGGAGGAGGAGGACCTGACGTACTGCGAGGTGTGCGGCAACTGCGATCGGGAGGACAGGCTGCTTCTCTGCGACGCCTGCGACCTGGGCTACCACTGCGAGTGCCTCACCCCGCCCCTGGACACCGTGCCCGTCGAGGAGTGGTACTGCCCAGACTGCGCCCCGGACCACTCCCAGGGTGAGGGCGGACTCCCCGCCCCGGTCCTGCGGGGCCGGTGGGGGGACGTGGTCGTGGAGGGAATCTGCTGCTTTTTTCGAGGGCGCTTCTTGATTTTCTTTAAATGTGTAGCACTTGTACGGGTGTAGGATTTTCCTCACTGCTACCACCCGCCTCGGAGAACATGGACGCGCAGGTTCGACGACACGTACCGTAACGCCCCAAGAGATGGCCCACCTAAAATCGAAAGCAAATCGGGTGAAAGTAAGGAGTGGGCTAACTTTTGATGTACAATAAAAAAAAAAAAAAGTTGAAAAGGTGCTAGTTTTACACTTTGTGAGCTGTGAAACGTGTGGTTGTAGGGAGGGGTGACGAATCAAAGACGACCATCGTTCCCTGTCGGCAATGTTCGCTCGTCTTCCGCCGTGGCTAAGTGTCATTGTTCCTGTTAATGTCATTAAAGGCCAGGACACTGCATTTTTTATACAATCTGGTAAGGACACGCAAATCAAAAAATTAATTTTACGTGAAAAAAAAAGAAAAAAAATATATATATATTTTAGAGCAAGATTGGTGGCATGAGATGCAATTTTGTCGGTAGTCACCTCCTTTCCACTTGTTTTCTCTCTCGGCATTTCGGGCTTGTGGAGGAGAGGTGGATCGGCTTGGCCAACACTCTGAGGTGGAGAGAGTGTATGACCATCTCGTTGAGGTGGAAAGAGTGTATGACCATTCCATGACGTCACGGACTTTGCGCACAGAATTTAAAATAAATCTTGGGCCTTCCATATTGCTCTAAAAAAATTTTTTTTTTTTCACATAAAATTGGTTTTTTACTTAGCATGCCCCACCAAACTGCTTTTTAAAATTTTTTTTTCTTAGGGGTTTTTTAAAAGTTTTTTTATACTTTTGCGCTAGCTTTTCATCGGCAACAGAGTGCCGCTTGCATGGCCGATTGCACTTGGCCATCTTGCGGTGGAAACGGAGACGATTTAACGTGCGGGCAACCTGGTCGGATGCTTTGGACCACCAGGTTACCAACAAGGTCCCACTCTCGCCGCTTTTTTGTCCGAGTCTGGGATATGGCCTCAATAAAGTATACGGCATGGAGCGTGCAGTTGCCAATTGCATGCTCCACGTGAATCTGTGACTGCTCTTGGAGCAGGGACTTTCCTAGGCGTGTGCTCAGCAGCAGCTAAGCACACTGCATTTACGTGAAGGTTGTTGCTTGCGAGAGCTTTGTGTACCACCAAAGCAGCGAAAAAGAGGAGATCAAGGCATGTGGAACGAGAGCGCCGGGCACAGCAGCGACACAAAGCCAGCCACCATTACATAGCGGCCGACTGGAAGTTCAAGCGCCAGTTCAGAAACAATCCGTTCGGTGCGGTGTGTAATGCGTGTGACGGACTGTGGTTTCGAGCAGACGTGAACAGAGACGTTCTAAATGCTACGCATTTAGAACACCTTTAAAAAATGTCATAAAGATTGAAAGAAATTTTTAATAATTTTTAGCCCACTCTGTTGTCTGGCATTATTTCGAGGCGCAAAGAAACGCGAAAACAATATATCATTGTTTCGGTGCAAATCAAGTGCAACCTCATCATCCTTACGTTTGCTCACGGCGTTTGCAGACGAGCCCCTCTCTGGAGATGCAATGGCGGAGTTTCGCGAGCTCCTGGCGACCAGGTTCCGGCCCGGCAACACCGGTTTCCGCAGGGCCATTGCCAGGACGCGCGCCAGCGAGACCGTCCGCATTCGTATACAGCGGCGGAGGGCGGCCGTCGAGGACGCAAGCGAGTCTTCGGCTGCCCCTGAGGCGAGTCGTGTCCTTGCATTGTTTCGGCATTTCTTCGGCGCATCACCTCACCTTTGGGCCGGGCTGACGTCCTCGTCCCACGTAATTGTGAAGATTAAAAGCGCTAAATAGACGAGGACCAATAAAAGAAGACACACACACACTACAGAGTGCACTTGCAACTGAAGTTAAATTCTGAAGTTGATCAAACACGAAAAAAAACATAGATGCCTTAGCGAAGCTAGTATGAATAAATGTAGATTGGTAGGATGATGTGCTACATGACACAAGTGTTTTGTTGATAAGGCATACATGTTTTTTTCTGTTTGATCAATTCAGATTAAACTCTGTGAAAGCTCTGTAACGTGTGTGTCTTCTCTTACTAGTCCTCGTCTTTTTAGCGCTTCTAATGTTCACAATGTATGACCAACTAGCCCAAGTGGATACCCTTATACTACAGTACCTCCGTAATGTTTGTCTCTATCCCGGGATGCCTGTAGTAGTTGCGTTGCATGATGAGAATGGCAGGGAAAGGTTTCAGCTTTGTGCATGCACACGCAGCCAAAGCATGGCGACATTCAACGAGCACGTGATTGAGGCCGGGCGTTCCAAAGGCACGCCCTGCCATTGTCGTCTTCTTGGTGACCATGGTGTTAGGTGCTTTCCACCATTTTCCTACCGTAACATCCCGAGAGATAGCCCACCTAAATTCGAGAGCAAATCGGGTGGAAATAAGAAGTGTAGCAACATTCAACATCTAACCAAAAAAAAAGTTAAAAAAAGAAAAGAAAACGTTATTTTGAGAGTATGCTTTCCTGTTAAACTAGTTATTGCGGCACGAGACAATGAAACAAAGATGACTGTACTTCCCAGTCGGCAATATTCGGCTGCATCCCGCCATAGCTACGTAGCCGCATTTATGCCAAGGTCATCATTGATTCAAACACTATGATTACTAGGAGTGGGCTATCTTTCAGCGTTCAAAAGAAAATAGCAAATCAAGCGAAAAATAGAGGTGCGGGTTATCTTTTGGGGGTGGCGGCATCTCTCAGAATATTACGGTAGTATCGAAATGTTGCGCGCTTTCCCCAGCTCCTTGACTGTCGCACTGGCTAGCTCGTTAGGAAAAATACTATGCAGCTTTGGCGACGCCTACGAGGTCCAACTCGGAAGTAGAGCAGACCTTAATTTTAGTGCAAAGAACATTGAATTTCTGCCTCGTGTATTTCATTATTTGATAAAGATACGTTTAGCGCATAGCTTTACGTAATGTTCACCAGAAGACTGCACGTGTCAGAAATCTTGGAGCTGCTTACTCATAAGCCCATCTTTATTCTTTTTTACCCAGGCCTACATACTAAGAGGCACTTCTCTGTTTGTCATTCATTGCCCTTTGTTCGCGTATGTAATTGAAGAACCAGCAGTCCTTTCGACAGTGATGCCCATACATGACTTTGGTTGGAACGAAGCTTCTGTGGATTGTTTTCTGACTCAGACTGTCGCTCACGTGCAGTCGTCCGCATCGAGGGCCCCCGCACGGCAACGCTCCTCCGCCACCGCCAAGCGGAGGAAAACGACGAGGCGGCGGCGGAGGACGACGGGCAAGAAGGGGAAGAGCAGCTCCCGCCGGAAAACCACCAAGGCCAAGTCGGGGAAGAGCAAGAGCGGGCGCACCCGGAAGAAGACGCGCCGCAAGTCGGGCAAGAGAAAGACCAGGACGGTGAGACGTCGTCTGCCAAGTCTTGTCTCTTTCCGGTTGGTCGGGAAGTTGCTGCCGACGACAGATCGGTTCCGGGGTAGACTCGCCGGACAACGACAGATTAGAGCACGGGTTCTTGAACCGGGTTCCCAGGAACCATGGTGCCTTAAATGCGTCTTCGGCTGGTGCATTTACCGCGCTTAGTGAGAACGGCGGGTCTAGCAAGCACGAGCAAACGCTCGCGTTTGCTCCTGCTCTTTGCTGGAACTTTTACGGCCAACCGCCTGGACGGCGACGACCGACAGAATGACGCCCCGGTTTTATGACGGCGTTTGTTACCACTTGGAGACCGCTTTGGATGCGTGGCTAGAATGGGACGCCAAGCACACCAGTAGTAGACGCGTTCCAGGTACTAGAAACCCCAAGAGTTCCCTAGACTACCTTCTCAAATCCTCCAATACCAGAAATTTTCTCGACCGTTCCTGCCCCTGGGTAAAGCATTTAGCCAGCACTACTTCGGCAGATCTGAGCCACGCATTGATGCATGACTATGAGCCAAATGCTATCTAGTATGTTTATTAGTGTTTACAAGCTTTGGAGGCTCCCGAACTACTGAATTTTCTGGACTTGTTTAAGCTAGAGAAACGGTAATGTTGAGCCTCGGGTAAAAAAAAAGTTGAATTTGTCCTACGAAGGAACTTACTGTAAAGTTGCTAGAGAACACCCGCCCCCAAAAGATCGGCATCCCATTTTTCTGGCTAAGTATCTGTAACATAAATATTTCGAAATGTCGCCCACCCCCCGATTCCCGTCGTACGTCACGCTATGTCCGACGGGAATCGCATCAACCGCGCAATTCGCTGTACCCGTACGTCTGACAAGCGAGTTCATAGCAGGTTCCCACACTTTTGTCTGCGATCTGCATGCGCAATATCGGCTCCCGTAACACGCGAGTTGTTCCCGTGTGTATGTTGCACCATGAAATGTGAATCTGCAGCGTCCCCAATCTGCGTTGTCTGTTTCCGTGACATAAAGTTTGTAGCGGATTCCCGCATTTTTGTCCGTGATCTGTGTACGCGATCTCGATTCCATGCGACCTGGTCCCGCGAGTATATACGGCGACCAAGAGTTCCAAATGCGTCTTTGGCGCATCAGAACGCAAGGAGGAGCATGCCAATCGAAGGGCAACACGCCGTATACGGCGTGCAAGTTCGTCCGCTCCTTGTGCACCTCGTGCATTTGTTTACGCCCCAAATGCCTCCCCATGCTTTTGTTTCTCCCCAACCTCGACCAATGATGGCGTGCGCTTGGCTGCCACGTCATCACGTGGCCCCTACACGTCCTTTATGTTACCCTTTGATTGGTGGGCTCTTACTTGCGACTCAATGTGCCAGATGCACTTTTTTGGTACACTTGCTTGCCATATTGCATCGTGAAATGCGATTCTGCTGCGTTCGCCATCTGCGGTATTTGCTCTCATAACATACGAGTTTGTAGTGGATTGCAGCGTTTTTGTCCGCGATCTGCAAAAGGCGATATTGGTTCCCGTGACTGGCAAGTTTGAAATGGGTTTCCGTGTGTTTATTGCACCATACAACTTAAATCTGCTGCGTCCGCGATTTGCGGTATTCATTCCCATGAGATGCAAGTTCTCGGTGGGTTTCCGCGGGTCCTCCGCACCATGAGACGCAAATCTGCTGCGTCTGCAACCTGCGGTATCCTTTCCCGTGACACAGGAATTTGTAGCGAATTCTTATGTGTTTATTGCATCATGAAACGTGAATTTGCAGTGTCTGCGATTTGTGGTATCAGTTAACACGTCACATGGTTTGTAGCCGGTGCCAGAGTGTTTATCATTCATTTTTGATAGTTTTGCTGTGACATCCCCAAAGATGTTTTTCACCATTTATCTCTTCATTTTGGTAGGCATTCTTTCAGAACTTTACGGTAGTTCCAGTGGCGTAGCTAGGCCATCCAGCACCCAGGGCCTGTATGTCATTCGTAGCCCCCCCCCCTCTCTCTCTCTCTCTTTCACTTCCTGATATCGCAACCAACCAGTAAACGGGGGGACAGGGGGGTGCCGGGTGCTGCCAGATGTGGCACCCCCTACGTGACTGGGACACCTGGTACCTGGGGCCCGGCCCCCAGCCACCCCCCCCCCGGTTGTTACGCCACTGCTTAGTTCGCCTTCAAATAGTATCTGGTGTGTCTGCTGTAAGTGGGAAATTTTAATGCCACAGTACAATCTCTACCCTTAGATTCATGCGTCAAGCGGAAGTACAATTACACAGCTGCGTACCAGCATGATGCTCGCATCAGGCCGCTTAGAAGTTTCGATAGTATTCTTTGGCTACCATAGCACTTTGGCGTTGATTAATCGAGGTTTATCAGTTAACAAATGTAGCATGTTTCAACGGCACATCCATTGGAGATACCTAGGCGAACCTCCACTGTCCCGGCGCTCTTAGATGAGGTTTCGCACTGGCCGTCTCACACACGATTCAGACGCGACGGTCCCGGCAGTCGGCACGCCCGCTGGCACAGCCCCTCTCGGTCCGGCAGCGAATCGCCAAGCGCCTCGGACTGGCTCGGACGCCCGGCAGCAGCCTGCCCCTGATGCGCCACGTCGACTTGGGCATGGGCAGATACTCCCGCAACTTCTCCAGCCAGGGTCAGGGACCGGCGCACGGCTTGTCCCTCTTTGGCGACAGGGACGAGCTGGTCTCCCTCGATGGCAGGTGAGTCATCCTTTTCGTTCTTGTCGGTGCTTTCTCCGATGCGAAATGGCCTTTGCTGTGTTACGAATCTTGCTCGAGGAGATCAGAGTTACTCCCGGGGGTCGTATCTTGTGATAACACGGAGCGAGCGACGCCAGACACAAGTAGGTTTTAAACTCCAAGTTACAGAACCTCTCCTCTGAAGGGAGAATCGAGTCAATTTTGGAACTCGGCCCTTGGGAGACGCGTAGAGTTCAAGTTTTGCGCAGTGGGACGCGATGACGAAACAGGGAAACTGGGAAGCACCCTCCCGTTGCTTCTTTTCGGTTTTGCACAATGCATACCTTGTGCCTTTTGTTGGGTCATGTTACAACTCTGCTGGCAGTTCCCTGATTACTTATGTGACACAACTGCGGCCCGTTTTATTTCTTGTACATGGCATGGAAAGGTATGGGCATGTCACGACGGTTTCACAGAGGCTTTCTGTGTTTAGATGCTTCACACGAAACTTGGTGGTCATATAGTTCCAAGTGTCAGACCCTGGACCACCAAACTAGAATTCCCCCGCTGCATAGCACAGCTCCAGAAAAGATGCCAGTCCCTTTCGCGTAGCAACCGATTCCTGGACGGCGAGTTTGCACTTTCCGCAAGTCGAGCATGCCGCGCCACTGACGAGAGCTTCCATCGCGCCGATCTCGCCGATCGCAGTACTTGCACGCTCATCTGCAGCTCTCTTCCGTTTTCAAACATCTTCTTTTCCGATGCACTAACCAGCTCGTCAGCGCCGCCGATGAAACTCGAGCGATCGGACTCGAAAGCGTCGCCGCGCCGCCCCGACCGAGGTTAGGGTTAGCTGCCGCGGATGAACTTTTCTTCTTTGAAGCTCTCCGGTTGCCCTTTTCTTGACTTCCTTTGAACTTGTGTGTCGTCCGAAACTTCCCAGCTTGAAAGTCACGTTTTCCGTCGACGCCCATCGCAAAGAAAGCAGAATGATCGAATAAGCCGTTGGTTCTGGTATCTGGAGCAGTGCGACGCTAGAACCGCAAGCAAGCTTCGCCGCGCAGCACGTTGCTCTTGGCCTATGGCGGGGCCACAATCGCATCACGTGATTTAAAAGTCCAGTGGCGACGCGCGTTTGCAGCGGGAAAAACATTTATTTTTTATTATTTACAACCGGAATACGAAACTATCGATGACAGTTTCGGAGAGAAAATGGCTAGGCCTACGCGCCAAAATAAACGCCATGGCGGGCGACGCCGCGATCCGAAGAATTACGCGCTCGAAAATGGCTCAGATTTGCCCTGTTTTCCATCGCGAGACGGGCTTCAAACTTATATCTGACTAATTTCGCGTTGATATCCGGTCTTCATTTTTTTACACGCAATAGAGGAAGGTTCAAAGATAATAGAACACTAAAAAAAGCTAAATCATTTTTTTCGAAAAAAATTGCCGTGTTTTGACTCGCATGTCCCCTTAATGCCAAGAGTTTGTGCCGTGAGACGCGCTTTCACGCGCTCCAGAACAAAACAAGAAATGAAAGCGTTCTGAACAAATTGGTGAGGTGTCTACTTTTGTTTCAACCGCTTTTGTTCCCGCGCTCCACGGCACGTGAACACAACTCCAATGCCTAACGACTTCACCGTGGCATGTGACAGCTATCACTGTGACTGTACTGTAGATTAATTAACACAGGACTGCCCCATTTATTTTTTTTTCTTCTAACTGCAGAAGTTTTTTTTTCTCTTTATGTATGTTTCAGTTGCGACGAAGGCAGCAATGGTGACATGGTGTCGACGAGAAGGGTGAATCCTCAGGTGGCGAGAGCACGTGCCAAGGAACTCCTGCTGAGGCCCGCCCCGCCTCGAGATCGGTGCGTTGACCTTTTTCGGTCGCATGAGCCCTCCAACTTCTCGATCCCATAGAAGCAATAGTCCCGAGAGCTTGACGGTTCGAGGACTGGCCCCTAGTCTGTGGACAGTGTAGTGTCAAAAGAGATTTGCGGAGCGCTGCGGCACATTGACGCAGACATAATCCAAACTGAGACTTGCCTGTCTACACCTCTGAGGGAAAATAATGGTTGTTTCTGCAAACGCTTTCAAACATCCCAAAGATCAAAATGTTTGAGGAGAGAAAAAAAAAAAAAAATCTTTTTTCGAGGACAAACGGTTAATTGCGGCAGACGTCGGGAATCACAAGACGTTCGAGCACATTCACGCTTCCACGTAACGTGCGTCACGGCGACAGTAGTTCGCCGCTTACGAAATTTGTCGTCATTATGGTTCGTTGTCGTTTCTGCGCCGCCTCCTCGACACGGCTCTGAGGATTTTCACGCCATTTTCACTTCTGCCCTCGGTTCCGTTCGCGTGCCCCATCCCTCGCTTCGTCTACGACGAGCCTCCTTGGCATGCCGCAACTCAAATTCGCATTCTTCGGATCCACTACGGACTTTCCGAGGTCGTAAGCTAGGCGGCGATGTATAGATTCACTAGTGACTGACAAAATGGCAGGGTGTCTCTTTCAAACGCCTCACCTTTAGCATGCACTCGCTGCCAATTGATGCGTGCTCTCGAGGCTCACGAGATGCCAACGCATTATTGACGGTAGAAAGAAACGGATCGTATACCGCCTTTAATTCTGTGAAATATGTCCCGTCGACAGCTCATTTGGCACGACAGTTTATTGCAGCCGTAGGTTGCTGGTTCGAATCCGTCTCGGCGGATGGAAATTTTTGTTTTCGCTTAAACGCAGCTGCGGCGGCGGCAGGGAGCGATCGTGGGTATGATGACGTTGCCGGGAGTTTCCGCAAAGGACTCCCATGCATTTCTCCCGGGAGGTTCCCACTAACAGATGTTGCTGTAAAAGCATACTAATTAGGGAAATAATTACATGAGAGTTACTTGTTCGCTTTTTAACTGATGAACATAAACATGCGGTTCCAACAAGGAACTTTCTGAACGTCATCGAGAAAACCCGAACCTCTCACGTGGGAAGCACGGGAATGCACTAGAGTTGCCTCTCGCGCAGCAGGCGCAAGGTCAGCAATGCAAAAACGCGAATAAGAAGAACATCATCCGCGTTTCCCAGCCGTGCACAAGCTGCACGAGAGGTAACTATGGCACACCTCCGTGCTCCCTACTTGCTTTGAATCATCGTAAAATTGACGGATTTAGGGTCTTTCGACGTCACTTGGCATGTTTCTAATTGGAGCCATATGTTTATTTTCAATAGCTAAAAAGTTAGTTAGTTGATGTCAAGTAAATATTTTGCTAATTAGTATGCTTTTTGTAATCCCTGACATCTGCCGTGGCCTGAAGTTTCTTCCCAAAAGGAGTTTCTCTTTTTATCAAATATTTTAGTTTTAGGAATGTTTGATTGTCTTTGCAGAAAGATCTAGTATGTCGAGTCCCACTTGATATCCATGTCATGGCACTCTCGTCATGTATGTATCTTAGTGGGGAAGAATGAGCTCGCATTTTCAATCTACACTTCACTGGTTCCCCCAAAGCCTAGGGTAATTTTGGGGCTCCCGCTTTCTGTCCAACAGGGTGCGTACCACGCTGTCAAGGGATTCCCTAGAGCCGTGCTGCGGGGACATCCTGGGCAAAATTCTTGGCCAGATGCAGTCCAGATCTCCGTGCAAAACGGACTTACCCAGAGCGTCCTGCAGCGGAACGGATCACTGGACCTCCGCAAGGTCCCTCCAAACACGGTGCAGAAGAGACCCCGCAGCCCGGGATCTTCAACCTCGACGTCTCCCACGCAGAACCACGCCGACCACGCCGTGACGGCCGCCGCCGCGCCTTCCAAGCGGGCAAGCGGCGACGGAACTTGTCTGGCCGCGTCTTCCGCCGCCACTTTCTCGGGTACCAGTGGCGACGGAGCGTCGCGCCCTTTCGGCGGCGACGATGGCGACAACAATCACGCGGGGTCGGGCCGCGACGGCTGCTTCTACTCGACGCCGCCCGACGAGTATGTGCTCGGTAAAAGGCGAAAGACCGACCGAAGAACGGCACGGACAATGTCCGGGAAAGTGAAGAAGAGGTGGATATTTATAGTGACATTGAGTCGTTGGGGGACGATTGTGCAAACCACGACGTTGGCAACGAAGACACTAATAACAACAATAACAGCAACAATAATAGAGACCGCGCAGCGTTTCGGCGGACGAGAACACCGTCAAGTCCCCCGCCGACCGTCGGGCCGGCGGATCCGACCTGCGACATCGGAGCGCGGTCGAGAACGACGACAGTTCGTCGAGCGAGAACGAGCTCGTGATCGACGAGCAGGAGAACCCGGTCGGGAATGCGGTCGAAGAGGAAGAAGGGGGGAAAGTAGAAGGGAGCGAAGAGGAAGAGGCTGCATTGGAGGTGGCGAGCGTTCGGAGCCCATCTCCCCTGGAAGAAAACGGTAACATCTCGCGTGACTCCGGGGACGTTCGTGAGGTGGTGCAGAACGGGAACTCTAGTGCGGAAGAAGGGGACGAAGAGCAGCAGAGTGCCGGGTCTGTGGACGGGGAAGAAGGTTCCGAAAACGGCGAAGGGGAGGAGCAGCTTGACGTGGGGAACGCAGCAGAAGATGTGCATTCTCCCGCGGATGAAAGCGATGCATCGTCTCCCCCTCCGTCGCCAACGGCCGGGAATCAGCAGAAGGAAGACGTCAATCAGAAGGACCCGGACGAAAGGGAAGATGAGAATATGGAAGATGTTGCAGAGGACGCTGTAGACGATGTTGCGGAAGACGCCGTGGATGATGTTGCAGAAGATGTCGGAGGTGATATTGCAGATGATGTCGCGGAAGTTGCAGGCGACACAGCGGACGATGTTGCAGAGGATGCCCCGGACGACGTTGGAGATGTTGCTGGGAACGAGGCTGCAGACAACACCATAGATGATGTAGGGGAAGAAAACGAGGACGGAGAGCTAGAAGACGACGATGCGTCGTCTCCGAAAGAGATAGAGAGCCCTGAGGTCGACGAGAACCCAGAGGAAGGCATTGTCGATGAACCAGAACCAGTGGTTGAAATTGCGTCTCCTCCCGAGGACCCGAAAGAAGAGGTCCACGACGGTCTGGTTCGTGGTCTCCTGGACCCTTCCGTGACGGAAGACATCACGTCTCCAGAGGAAGAGGAGGAGGAGGAAGAGGGCGCACTGGAGGACAGCGAGGAAGAGGGCCTGGTCGAAGACAACGACATGGAGGAGGTGTCGGAGGCTGGGAGTGCAGATGGCCTCCTGGATCAGATGGACGACGTGGTCATTGTGGAACCGGTGAAGCCGAGAAGAAAGGAAGAGGGAAGGAGGTCAAAGAAGTCAAAGAGGAAGAAGGAGGGGTGTCACCACCGTAAGCACCGACGCTGCCGCAATAGGGAAGAAGATGAAGACAGGGAAGAGGGGAGATTGTGGAGGAACGGTCCTCCTGTAGGCGGCGCAAGGAGCAAGAAGAGCCAGACGAGTTCTCCGAGCTGGCGCCTCGGATCAACATCTCCGAGCTTCCCCGCATCCCGAAGCTCAAGCGGGACAAGGGGGATACTCGGATGCGGGTCTTCAGGACTCCCCCAGCGCGTCCCGCTCAGACTCAAAGAGAACAAGCGTCCTTAGCAGGGTGGATTCGGGCAGCGGAGGCGAAATCAGCTGGAAGAAGCTGTCGAAGCACTCGAGGGAGCGCAGCTATCGGGACGGTAAGCCCAAGGACGAAGTCATCTTGTTCAAGGAGCGAGAGATCAAGAAGCGGGAGAGGGAGAAGGAGAAGGAGAGGGCAGAACTCCTTGCAGACGACCGGTCATCACGCAGGGAAGAGGAAAAGAGGGCACCCAAGAAGGAAAGGCGTCCCGACCGGGAGCTGTACGTTCGACCAGACAAGAAGAAAGACTGGCACAAGGAGAGGTCGCACAAGGACAAGTCGTCCTCTTCTTCCTCCTCGTCCCACAAGGATCGCAAGGACAAGCACAAAGACAAAGAGAAGGACAAGCAAAGCAGCAGCAGTGGAAGCAAGGACTATGGCCGCCACAGCAGCAAGGACCGCCGAAACGACTCAAAGGATCGGAAGGAGCACCACCGGCACAGCAGTAGCAGTCGCCACCGGAGGGACCATTCTTCGGAGAGATCCTCGAGCAAGACTCGACAGAAGGAGTCAAGAAAGGAGGACAGGCGGGAGTCTAGGAGACACGAGGAGCGGGAGACCAGAGAACCGCGGGAATCTCGAGAATCTAGGGACGTGCGGGAGCCCAGGGAAACGAGGGAGCCCAGGGACACACGGGAATCGAGGGAGGTGCGAGAATCAAGAGACGCGCGGGATTCGAGAGATTCGCGCGAATCCAGGGATACAAAGGAATCTAGGGACACGCGGGAGTCGAGAGAGACACGGGAATCGAGGGATACACGAGAGTCCAGGGACACACGGGAGCCCAGGGAGTCGCGAGAATCTAGGGACACACGAGAGTCTAGAGAGGTACGGCAGTCTAGGGACACACGGGAATCTAGGGACACACGGGAGTCTAGAGAAGGGCGAGAGTCACGGCGAGGGCAAGAGGAGAAGATCAAGGTGGCTGTGGAGAAGGACTACTGGAAGGAGAAGCACGAAAGGAGGAAAGACAGATCGCCGAGCCCGTTCCTTGAGGTGGAGCCCACTCCAATCGAGTCCAAGGAGGTGATTGCCAAGGGGGACAGCATCATCATCAATGTCAACTTCAACCGGCGGAAAGAAGCAAAGCCACCCAGTCCCGAGGAGCGCGACAGTCACCGGAGCCGAGATTCGAGGTCACGGAAGAGGGCCCTTTCACCGGAGTACGACCTCACCGACAGCGAGGACGACGACTCGAGGAAAAAGGGCGACTCGCGGCAGACATGGACTGCAGGCGAGACGACGACGACGAGAGCAATCTGGGCGAGGAAGATGACGACCGTTCCTCGATCTACGACGACGGGGCGTCTTCCGAGAGCGACTACGAGGAGAAGCCGGCGTCTCCCCTCGAGGCCCAGGAGTCTCCTGCGGAGGAGAAGCCGTCGAAACAAGACACTACCCCGGAACCGTTGCTGCAGCCGTCTCCGCCGGTGGTGCAGCTGTCGCCGGAATCGAGCCCGCCGCCTTCGCCGCCCTCGCCGCCAGAGGACAACAGCTACGACCCGTGCGAGCCAACCAGGAGTCCGAGTCCGCCCCCGTGGCCGAGAAGCCACGGCCGCCCCCCGAACCAGAGCTGCCCCCCTCCCGCCTGAACCGGAACCGGCGCGGCAGCAGCAACCGGCTCGGCAGCCGACGCGGCAACAGCCGGCCGCCCTGCCCACCCCCACGGCAGTTCCGCCCGTGACAGTCGCAGCGACGCCGACGACGACAGCCGTGCCGAGCCTGCACCTTCCGCCGCCGCCGAGCTTCCTGGCACCTCCGCGGTCTCTGGTTGTGGCCAATCTCCACGGGGCGTGGGCCCCGACCGCCGCCCCCGTGATCCTCGGGCTCCGCGCCCCGTTTGTGCCCCCTGCCCTGGGCGCCATCTTGGCGCCCCCGCCGGGGATGCTGCCGCCCCCATGATGCGCGTCCTGCCGCCCGCGGCCGTGGCTGCCACGACGACTGCTGCGGCAACAGCGTTGCCTCTTGCGTCCAACGCGGCCGCCACGGCGCCCAAGCCGGACCACACGGAGGTCGTGGACATGGAGGTTGACTCCCCATACTCCCCGCCGGACTCCCCACCCCATGGCGACTCCTTCGGAAAGGAGGTCGCCAAGGAGGCGGACCGAGTGGTCTCGGCTTTTGACGCTCTCCTGCCGGCGCTGGCTGCCGCGGAGCGCAAGGGGCGGAGCAAGGGGTCCAAGAAGCACGGCAGGACGTCTTCCAAGGACCGCAAGCACATTGTGCACTTCACGGTGGACAAGGGCAGGGCAGCCATTGGCTCCCTGGTGTCAACCTTGAAGGTCGACTCCAAGGCCTCCATGCGAATGGACGAGAGCCAGCTTAAGATTCTGGATGAGCTGCCCAGTTCGGCTGTGGAGATGCAGGTCAAGGAGAAGGTGAGGCTTTCCCACCACAGCCAGTTTAAGCGATCTGTGACGGGGCTTGTTGGATGTGTGTGGACTTTTGGAAAACTTTTTCTAGCCTACTGTACGGGTTCTCAAACACTTCTTTCTTGGTGTAATAAAGCGTGTCCCAAACAATCTGTTTGGGACACGCATGTCAAAAAATGAATTTTACGCAAAAATAAAATTTAGAGCAATTTTAAGACGTAAGATTTATTTTACATAATAATTTAAAACCTGAGACTGTGGTTTGAAAACGGAAACTCGTGAAGTAGGAAGAAAAAAGGGATAGACGTCTGAAACTTAGCTTTTTAGCTGAGTTTTTAGCCGAGTTTGAGGCGTTCTCTGTCCCTTTTTTCTTCCTACTTCACGAGTGTCCGTTTTCAAACCACAGTCTCAGGTTTTCAATCATTATGTATAACTTACACCAGCTCGCCTGCACTTTAACCGTTTTTAGGGGCGAAGCTCCTTAGGGGCTAGCCATGTCCGTATGTCCGTCCGGCGTAGGCTGGCGTCGGTGCTCCTGCTTCTACTCGTGCGATCACGTGCTCACGAGCACGTGAGCACATGCTCACGTTCTCGTGTAGGGCGAAAAAAAAAATTATAAAAAATTACGAGCTCGTGAGCTCACGTGCTTGTGTAGGGCAAAAAAAAAAAAATTTTAAAAATGATGAAAAAAATTTTTTTTAATTTGTTTGCGCAGCAACAGGACGAGTAGGGGGCTCAGAGATGTGGTAGTAACTCAAGAGCTGGGGTTTCTGTCATGGATGAAACGTTGCATGTAGCCGCTCAACGTCTATACAGGAGAGGGCGCTGCTGTCAAATGCGTATATAATTGCGTTAAACTTTGCATGCATTGGCTCAACGTTTATAGACGAGAGGGCGCTGCGGTCAAATGCTCCAATGCGTATATAACCACGTTCCATACCACACATTCTCTTTCTGACATGGATGAAAACAAACGAAAGGCTCGGCATGCTGCGGCTCAGCGTCTATGCAGACAAGCACCACCAGAGCTTCGCCCCAACCAACATCATTCACCACGTGGAGATGCGGTCAATTTTTTTCATTTATTTTACATTCTGCGTGCAAAGTTCATGACGTCACAAAATGGTCATACACTCTTTCCACCTCAACGAGATGGTCATACACCCTCTCCACCTCAGCGTGATGGCCAAGCCGATCCACCCCTCCTCCCTGCGTCCTAAATGCCGAGGGAGAAAACAAGTGGAAACGGGGGGGGGGGGGGGGTGACTACGCAGTCAAACTCGTTTATAACAAACAGCAGGAAACACTACGATCAGTTAGATATAGCAAGTAGTTTGATATAGCAACACCCATTTACAACAACAAAGCGCTGAACAGATTTTTTTTTTTTTTTTTGCATGCGTGCAGATTTTTTTTGTTTAGCTTATTTCTTTTTTGAATCGCTTCTTGGCAGCTTCGTGGATGACAAATTGTTTTTTTCTGTGCGTGCATGCAGTAAGTTTTTTTTTTTTTGCTTTCTTTTTTTTTCTCCCCCTTTTTTTGGCATTTACTCTGCTCCTTCCTCCCCATCCTTCCTTTTCCTCGAAAACTTTTCTTAACCTGTAACTGACTGTAGCAACTAAATCGCGTCTCGTGCCGTCAATATTGCTCTCAAATTTATTTTTTTCAAGTGAAATTCATTTTTTGACATTTGTGTCCCTAACAAACTGTTTAAAAAAAAAGAAAAAAGATTTTCTTTCTCTTCACTAGCTTTTTAAGGGGCAGGAACAGTCAAGGAAATTTCGGAGCTTGAGGAATCCCCAAGAATTCCTCAAGATAGCCAGTCATACTGATTGTTATTGCCGACAGCCAGTCAGAGCGAGTGTCATTGGCTTGGTTTTTATTTAGAATGTGACAATTGGATGTTTGTGTGTGTGCTACGTGGAGGTGCACTTGCTGGACTTGCCCTTAAACAGTGCAGATATTACAAGAAATGTGGTGTTTGCACAGTTTTTTTTTTTTAACCAGTGGAGCCAGCAAAGCAATATCAAAGAGGTCACTAGAAAGTGTGCTACAGGGCAGTCATCTGCTCGACGCAGCTATTCTGGAACCACTGCCTGCACTCAAAACATTGAGCTCTCTCGTAGCCACTCCAAGCACCCCAAGCTGTGCATCACGTGGAAGTTCGAAGTGGCGCAGTTTCACATTTGTGTGAGCATGCTATTGATGCACCGTTTTCGGTGTTGTTGCCTCTCTGCAGTTCTTGAAGAAGCTGAATCGCCAGGAGCGTGTGGTAGAGGAAGTGAAGTTGGCCCTCAAGCCTTACTACAATCATCGGGAGATCTCTAAGGAGGAGTACAAGGACATCCTCCGGAAGTCCGTTCCCAAAGTAGGTGGCACTGTCTGCTGTGCTCCAAACCCCCACTACACTGTGAAGCGAGACTGAAGAAGCCGCTCTGCTAGGGTGTGATCCGCGCTCGGACACTGACTCCTAGCGCCACTGAATGATCTGTACTTCAGAGTAACACCACTTCAGCCATTGAATCGTAACGATCACAAGTTGCATTTGCTCTGCGCTAGGCACCAAAATGGCGGTGCCCACGAGAACATTAGAGACTAGAGTTCTCATACTCCAAGTGTGGCTTATTTAGTGAACCTAGTCTACCGATATCAGCTGAGCTCTAGCTTTTGACCTAAAACAAACCTGCGTGCATTTGTTTTTAAAGGGCGACGCAACAATTTTTGTACTTGGCGCAAATGCCGCTTAGAATGAATCCCCGACGTTAATGACCTATGAAACGCGTTCGTTTTCACCACATGCAATGAAAGTCGCACAAAAGAAGAAGAAAAAAAAGCGAGTAGCATTCACTCCCTCAACTCGCAGCCAGAACAAGAGGCAACGTGATCTGGAGGTGATCATATGCCGCCAATTTTGATCATAGCCACGCGCTAGGGTTGGCAAAGCACAGGACACGCGCTAAATTCCAGACATTGTTATGGTTCAGCTATTGTCATTGCTTCGACTGAACACAGGCCACTATCCGAAGGCTTGTTGTCACTGCTTTGACTGAACACTGGCCACTACCTGAAGACTTGTCCAGCTCTTGATTATCACGAGCCCGAATCGAGCGCTCACGCAATGCTCGGGGCCAATCTTGAGCCACACTCAAGGACCGTCACTGGGCGGTGCTGGGACCACCCAGCTACGTCGTCAAGTTTTGCCAAGGAGAGATTGAATGAAAATGCTCGCTTTTTTTCTTGAAATTACACCGCAGCAAAGGAGTTACTGGGTCAGTGGCGTTGCGTGCGAATTTACGTGGGTCCCACTAGAGTCAGTAAACTCGTGTACAGTGAAAAACACTCCAGGCAAATATTGTTGCATGGCCCCTTTAATCCGCTAGCCATAGAACGCTCGTTTTGGCAAAAATCCAGCTGTGTCTTTCGCATGTCAGCGCCGGGGAGAGGAAGAAAGAGGGGGAGAGGATCACGCGTGCGACACTCCTATTGGTCCATCGGCATGCGTCAACCTCCCCTCTCCCCGGCGTTGACAAACTGACAGACACCGCAGGGTTTTCGTCAGAATGAGCCCTTTCGGTTTTGGCAAAGTCACGCGCACAGCTGGTCCGGAGCCAGAGAAGAAAAGGCGCTCCTCATCTCTTCCTAGATAACCAAGCCGTAGTGCTGAATGAGATCGCTTAATCAGAGAAGGCCAACACTGGTCACAGATTTGAAATTTGAATTGAGTGCTGCGTCGGCGCTCGGCTTTGAGTCAAGTTTGAGCCGAACGTTGAGGCAATCGCCGTGTCAAGTCTGTGCCCAGCGTTGGCCCTCTCAGATGACGCCATCTCATTCAACATTACGGCTTTGTTATCTAGGAGGTGTTATGCCACGACACGATGGAATGCGGGCTTGCTCAGTTGCTGCTCTGCTGTCGCTGGTTGTTGTTCGCTCTTGGTTTCCGTAGTAGCAGTACATAGGCTGTGGTGTGTGTGTGTAGTTAAAACAGTAGATGCGGTTCACTCCACGAGTGATATGGATGCGGTTCCTTCCGTGAGTGGTATGGATGTGGTTCTTTCCACGAGTGATATGCATGACCATATCCAAGGGCGTCGACGTACACCGACAAACAGAGGACAAAAAAGGGTGGAAAAAAAATTACAAAAACATTCATTGGTGGATTTTTAGGTAATTCGTTAGCATGACCCTTGGGAAATGCCATACACGCCCTCTTTGGGAAATGCTAACACTGTCCCTGTAACAAGGCCGAAAGGAGGCAGCAAGAAATAGAAGAAGCAAAGAGAAAGCCAAAAGAAAAAAGTGAAGGGGTCAGCGATGGCGTTTCCCAAAAGGGGGACGTGCGTGGCGTTTCCAAGGGTCATGCTAGCGCGTTCCCTAAGAATCCACCAATGGATCTTCCTGTAATTTTCATCCACACTGGCATTTGTTCCAGCGGGGATTAGCTGCTCAACTGATGTTATCGGAAGAAGGACAGGAAGGGCCTATTGATACATACACCAGCAATATTAGTCGGCGCTGGAAATAGAACCGACCTTGCCGATGCAGCGCCGACTTCAGTGCTAAGCTTGGTTCAAGTCAGTGCTGTTCCTAGAGCCGGTTTAGCTCTGCAGTGTATGTATGAACCGGCCCGAAGAGCACATGAAGGAAGCCAGGGTGAGATATGCTGAAAGCTATTCTTTATCTGAAATCGCAGGAATTTTGGAAATTGGATGTTCTTCATCCTCACTTTCAAAGATGTCCCCAACAACGTCCATTGACCAAACCACGTGCCCTTGTGCAGGTGTGCCACAATAAATCGGGAGAAATCAACCCAGTCAAGATAAAGGCTCTTGTCGAGGGCTACATCAGGAGAGTGAAACACCAGCGCAACAAGCCAAGCAGCGGACAACATCGGCACAAGCCGTCCTGAGCTACACAGGCCGGGTCCTTCTCTACGTTTGGCCAGCGTACCCCCCGGCTACCGGTGCCGTGCCGACATCACGCCAGTGTACAGAGACTCCTTTACCCACCACCTGCAGGTTCTTCGTCTGGGCACGAGGAAGGTTCGCTTTCCTCCGCAAGTTGTAAGATAGCACGGCGATTCCGGTCAGTCGAATAGTGAAGCCACCGCTGCCATCAGTTCTTTTTTGTTTTTAAATGCAACATGACCTGCAACGGAAGAGCAGCTTGTGGAGGAAGCGACATTTGGGACGTTTTGTGGTGCGCCCGTACATTTTGTAAATAAGACCGATAAAGCGATTTAAACTCACAGAAGGCATCAGTAGTGGAATCTTTTGACAACAACTGACGATGGTAGTTAGTTTCAGGCTAGCTTTGCAATACCTGGCATTTTTTAAATGTTGCTGCTCTTTGAATGTGACTGGCTATGGTCTGGTAGATTTGAAATATATTTCTTTTTATTTTCGAACAAAAAACAAATGTGGCGATGGGGGGGTCTAAAGAAGACTTCTGATGATGTATCGGTGCAGAGGTACAAAACCAGGTAAAAATTGTTATGCAAAAATAAACAAGAAAAACATTGCAAAAACATTGTAGGCACCTGCCTAGTATTGTAAAATACTAGGCAAGCACCTACTCAAAATTTTGAGGTAATTGCAAAAAAATGGGGGAGGGGTACTTGTCTGGTCATTAACTTTACATATGAATGTACTGTGCATATTTTCTCAGATCTTGCAAATTTGGGAATGGGCAGTTAGTGTGGAATGGGCAGATGTGCGGTATTCTGCGGTAGATATATAGAAATACACCAAAATGGGTTTCTGTAACTACTAAAGCAAAAATCTTGTTCACATCATGAGATGTTTAAAATGCAGTGGTGAACATACCTTTTAAATGTACAAGATTGATAGCCAGCTTTTGTCATTGCAGTCTTGCAACTTAAATGCATCAGCTTTCTTTTCAAATGCTACATACGTGCGCAGTGGTAATCCAAAATACAGGGTGTCCCCCCAAAAATATTTGCAGGTTTTGTTTTTCACCGCAAAAATAAACTGTGTATCGCCAAACGCTCATTCTCCGCTCAAATATAGTGCTAGCTGTCCAAACCAGATGCCAATGTTTCAGAATTAACCGTCATCTTATTAAAAAGTTGTGAGCGATTTTTCGAAAATTTCAATGGGAAATTGACTGTTGACGGATCTCTTGAATACACAGGGCTGAATGGCGCCGGGTACCAAAAACGGGCTTGATTTTCCCAATTAAATTTTCAGAAAATCTCTCGTAACGTTGATCGAGATAACGGACAGTCCTGAAACTTTGGCACCTGGTTTGGACTGTTAGTGCTACATTGGGATGGAGCTTTGAGCGTTCGGCTAATGCGTACTGTAAAATACCGGAGGAGTACCCCGCCCCCTTTTGCCGTAAACTGGATTAATCTAGACATGCGCGCTTGTCCCGTCAAATCGGGTGCGTAACGTATACCGATTCGCAGAATTCCCAAGTTTGAAATACGTTAATAGTGGGCACTTGAACAAAGTGGGCGCTTTCGCGGTATTTTACGGTAGTTTATTTTTGCAGTGAAAGAAACACTGCAAGCTTTTTGGGGGACACACTATGGTCGTCGACACTTTAGTTGTGCTTGTCCATAGACTCGCTTTCTTTGCCTTTGGCTTTCAACTGCTCTCTGTATTGCTGGTAAGTACAGACTGCGACTCTGTTGGCACAGAGAGATTCCGTGGAATCTCTATTCGAACCCGAGGGGGACCAAAGTTTTTTTTTAATAATGCAAAGTTTTTGGGAGTTTCCTTTTAGAAACACGTAGGATGGGACCTGCATGTTAGTTTGAAATATTCGCAAGTTTGAATTAATGAGATTCCACGGTAATCGGTTTTTCTGAGAATAGGGACCGTCGTCAAAACTACTAGTGTAGTTTTGACGACGGTCCTAATTCACAGTGAGAAGCTCGCGAGGTGCGCTTCTGTTTTCCTCACTAGGGGTAGCGCACGTGCTACCCACGTGGTTATGTTTTTATTTTCATAGTGCATAGAAGCTTGGCATTGTATGTGCTTGCACCAGCAGAGGAAATTGAAGTGTCCTCACTCTGGGTTGTGAAAACATTCCACCAGGTGGCGATATCGAAACTTCTTGCCGCGAACAGTGCTCATTTGGGAAGTCAAACCTGAACGGTAAACTTTGCAATCGTCGGTGCTCCAGCCAAGTGAAATGCAAAAAAAAGTGCCAATGTCGTCTTCATGCTGCGTTTCACAGTGTACCTCAAAACAAGCGATGGAGCATAAGCTTTGTACAAATGTCCTGGCCTGTTGGCACCGTCATCACTTTCTATGGCATTTCAGGCATGAAGATTAGCACATGCATGGCTTTGATCGACACTTGGTGTGCAGGCATCCGGGCGCCCATAGCCTCGACTTCATTTTGCCTTGGACAGATGTCAGTAAATTGCTACAATTAAACATAAGGTGCCTTGTCTTCCTCACCAAAGCACTGTCTTGAAACAGGGAGGGTAAAACATTTGCCTACCAAATAAGTCTTTAGTGGCTCTATCTTTCACTGCTCAAAATGCCCAATGATATTGGAGTGGGCGTATAAATCTGGATGGGCAGGAAGTCACTAGCTGCTTGTTAACGGCTATAATTTGATTACATGTGAATACATTCACACAAGATGCGTTTTTCTCCAAGACTACGGGTATGTATGTGGTGCACTGAATTCCCTAACATGCAATTGCATTGCCAACCAGGTGTTGCAAGCCTTGCGGTATATTGTCAGTTGTCCTGTAATGAAAATTGTGGGGAATGTCTCCTAATGCAGCATTGAAATGTTCCTCTAGCATCTACAACCGTTTCGGTTGTCATTAATTTTGTGGGGCAATTTAGGGTTTCCCCTTCAGATGTCAAGCTATTTGGTACAATCATGTAGAAAGTTTGTCTGCCATTTTCCTTGCAGTAGATGTCTTGCTACTATAGACAATTTCCCCAAGGACCGTGCAACATTAGGGAAAAAAATATTCATTAAAATTGGTTGGAATGACATAACCAGTCATTCCAAATCACAACTTCCCACCCACCCTGTAGTTTTGTGGAGCATGGCAGATGCGAGTTTAAGTTATCTGCTGAGCTAATGTGACTTACTGCAGCAAACATTTCGGGCCACCAAATAAGTTCTTGGCAAGAATGATGTCGCGTCTAAGCCTCCCATAGGACTTGCTCGCGAAAATTTGCCCTAGTGCATGAAGAGATTTGTGTGCAAGTCCTCCAAACCAAATTGAGACGTTGCCTCCTCTTTTTCTACCTTCTGTTGTGTTCTCCATTATGCCCCAGTCTCAGGTTTACAATCATGTTCAACAAACACCCAAGCTTTTTCTTGCCTTTATTGGCGATCCACAACAACAAAGACGTAAAAAAAGAAGGGAAGAACAAATGCGACAAAGAGAGGGGGTGATAGAAGGCAAAACAAAAAATCGTATGTACGTGATTTGGTGGCAAAATCGGGGCGGCGGCGCGTCGTGAAACGATTTAAAACACGCAATGGTGCCGAGATCCCCACTTGGTAGGGGATGACTCCACTACGCGTTGCTGTTTGCAGACGACGAGCGCGAACGCGACCGGCTGCCTCCTTGTTCGTTCTTGGACGTCGAGTTGCGGGCAGGACTCGCCGAGCGGCTCCGAGACCGCCTGCTCCGGTTCTCTGCGGGCGACTTGGACCTTGACCTGTTGTTCCTCTCGGCACCTTTCGACGTGGATCTCGAGCGGCTCCGCGACTTTGATCGGGAATCTCTCGCCTTCGGTTCGTCCCTGCCCTTGGACACGGAGCGCGACTTGTTTCTCGGAGGAGTTGAACGCGACCTGGAGCGACTGCGTCCGGACGGGGACCTCTTACCCCTCGTCTTGGACCTTGAGCGCGACCTGGAACGCGACTCGGACCTGCTGCCGCGACGACGAGGCGGCGGGGACCGCGATCTGCTGTAGGACCGGCTCCTCGAGCGCGAGTTGGAGCGGCTGGAGTCGGCGCGACGTTTCCTCGGTCGCGATCTGGACCGGGACCGGGACCTGGACCCCGACCGGCGCAGACGCTTCGCCTCGATCAGTCGGATTCGACGGCCGTCCAGATCCATGTGGTTGAGTTTGATCAGCGCGTTCTTCATGTCGGAGTAGGTGGCGAACTCGACGACTCCCTCGTTGCGTCGCAGCTTGTGTGCGTCCGTGTAGGTGACTTCGCCGGCTTGCCGCATGAAATCTTTCAGGTCTTGCCAGCTGACGCTGCTGCTCAGGTTTTCCACGAGGAGCTGGTACTCGGTGCGGCTGGGCGGGCCGTACCGGCGCGAGCTGCTTGCTCCGCCGTAGCCGGTGCCCGGCCCACGGCGGATGCCTCGCGCCAGTTCGACCGAGATGCGTTCGCCCATCAGCTTCTTACCGTTGAGATCGTGCACCGCGTCTTCGGCATCACGGTAGTCGTCGAACTCGACGAAGCCGTAGCCGTTTTTGAGCAGGACTTCACCGATGCGGCCGTAGCCTTTGAAGAACTTCTCCAAGTCCCGTTCTCGCACATCGTAGTTGAGGCGACCCACAAACACACGGGTCGTCATGGTGGTTCGATGTTGTCTCCTATTTTCGGGTTTGTTTCTTGCGGCGTTTCAGTGCGTCGCTGGTTTGAAGCACTGGCGTTGTTCCGAAGTGGTCTTGACGTCTTGATGCACAGGTTTTTTCTCGGGGTCTCGCCGAACTGCGAGAGATTAGCAAGATTTATCCAGAATGTCACGTGACGGTTATGGCGTGTAATGGCGGTCGAGGATTCCGTGGCACGGCGTGTGTTCTGCGGGCTTCACCATGCCGGTCAGAGCGGCACCGCCAAGCAGGATGAGGTGCCCAGGCGCGCCCTTGACTGCTGGATTGTTCGCAACGACAGTATTGAAGAAGACGAGAATTCTTGCAGCAGCAATGAGATGCGGGAACGCGGGAACTACCTTTGTGTTTTCCCCGGCAGCAAGCACGGCAAACGCTCCGTTGGATTCGTCATTTCCGGTTTAACTTCTGAGGCAGCATCGCAGCAAATATTTGTAGACGCGATTTTTCAAAACTGTACTTGTAAATATTACGGAATATTATTCTACCACCTAATATTTATTATTAAATTAGTATAAGTTATTTTTAATGTTCTTGTTTGTTGTTCTTACTTACTTTACACGAATTAAACTGCGGTCGGCGTGTTTAGCAGGAGTTGCCGAGGAAACGGGAAAAACAAACGGCGCGTCTCGGGCCGCTGTGAACTACGTGAACTTCATTTGTGCTTAAAAAATGGGTAAAAACAAGAAAAAACAAAAGGACTTTCAGAAAGTGAAGTTGAGAGTCGGTCGGAAACTCCCGCAAGCACTGAACACGACAGACACGAGTTTCAAAACAAAGAAAATCGTCCTGCGTGACAGACCCTCGAAGCCGGCAAGTGGCGAGCCGACCACAGCTCGGAAACTAAACATTCAGGTAAAACGGCATTGTAATAAATACTACACAGCTATTCTGTCTGCTCTTTGTAAGTTCTTACTCCTCGAAAATAAGTTTACTGTCAAGCATCTGCTTTTCGCTTTCTTTCAACTTGTTGGCTGAAGCTGACAGGTATTTGGCTTGGAAACTTCGACACCTGTTGGTGCATATACGGCACGCAAGTTCGTATGCTCTTTGCACACAGTTTTGTTCCCCACCCCTCCCCCAACGCTCGGCTGCCTTGTCATCGCGCGTTCTCTAGGAAGTTCTCTATGCTGCTCTTTGATTGGCGTGCCCCCATTTGCGTTCCTATGAGCCAGAGATGCATTTTGGAACACTTTCCCGCCGTATACATCACTTGTAAATGACTTCATTGGATCTTGCCAACGGTCATTCCTACTTGTTTTTGCCGAGAAAAGCGTATTTGGTGGTGCGAAATATATGTTGCGGAAGGTTCACACACAGCAGCAGAGTTCTTTACAATGGCCGCTGATGGGGCGTCGGTGCTAGCTATAGCAGATCAAAGTTCAGGAGTTGTATTGCGCTGTCCACATCAGCCCCCCACTACAGAGGCACTTCCTTCTTGAGCGAAGAAACCTGCAATGCCACTTGCAGGATCTCATTGCCAGGCTCCACCACTACAACGCAACGAGCCGTCTAGACGCCCTGACGGGTCTCAAGGAACTCGGCGTCAGTCATCCGGAGACCTTTGCACTGCACCTCAAGGCACTGCTCGAAATCTTGGGCACCACCTGTTCCGACAAAGAAGGCGGCGTCCGACGAGCTGCCCTGAAGGTACTCTGGTCGCTCTGTGCTTGCTTGTACTTGCAAGATAGCCCTCCTTGGAAGCAAAGTGGTTCTCAACCCAAAAACGTTCTCACCGTGATGCCATTTATTTATTTATAGTTCCTTCAGAGCCCAGAGAGCAACGATATAGTAATACAATTAAGAAAACTCCGGGGGTCAACCCTGCATCCCTGGAGATACAGGACACAGTGATAGAACATGTAGAAAAGTACAAATATCTGGGAATATGGTGAAGTGAGGGAAGAAAGTATCTAAAAGAACAGGAAGATACTGTTATAAAGAAGGGAAACGAGATTCAGCTATTATGAAACACAGGGCACTCTGGAACTATAATAGATATGAAGCCGTTAGGGGTGTATGGAGGGAGTCATGGTGCCAGGACTGTCATTTGGGAATGCGGTATTGTGTATGAGGTCAGAAATCCAGGCAGGTTTAGAGATACAGCAAAGGAGTGTGGGTAGGTTGGCATTGGGGGCACATGGGAATACACCAAATGAGGGAGTACAGGGGGATATGGGTTGGGCATCTTTCGAGAGTAGAGAAGCGATCAGTAAAGTAAAATTTGAACAAAGACTCACTGAATTTGGGGATACATGGTGGGCAGGGAAGGTGTACAAGTATCTATATATGGAAAGTCTAAACACTGAGTGGACAAACTGATCCCGCAAGCTGAGATCTAAATACATTCACCGAGATGGGGCCCATCAGAGCATATCAGTAGAAAAGGGAGTAAATGAAACTGAGAAAAAATTGTGGGAAGAGAGAATGCAGGGGCACTCAGCTTTAATATACAGGGCACAAAAACAAGAAATAAAGAAGGAACAGTTGTATGATAATTCATTGGGGAGCTCATTGCTGTTTGAAGCTAGAACGGGGTGCTAGGAATGAAAACATATAGGTCTAAATTCCAGGAAATAGACACTCTATGCGGCATATGCAAACGCAAAAGGGAAACTATAGAACATGTAATTTTAAGGTGCACGGGGCTTTGTCCCATCCTCTTGGGGGGGGGGGGGGTGATTACGGATTTGGAGGAAGCACTGGCATTCGCAGATATGGATAGACGAATGGATAGTGAAAGAATTGCAGTAACTAAGAGGAGATCGGAAGATGGGTGGAAAGGTGTAGGGAGGGGTAAAACTACGGATAAAAATAGGCAATAGAAACACCTAAAAAAAAGTGTGTGGGGGGGGGGGGGGGGTTGTGTTAGAACAAAATTTATACAAATTTTTAAGGAAGAAGGGATGACGAAATGTTAGGCTAGGCGGCACAAGGTGCCGCCCGTTACAAAGGGCATAGCCATTACTATCCATCCATCCATCCATCCAGCAGAACTTTGGCAAGAATGTTTTCAACCTATTGTAAAGCCACCGGATGTCACTTTTCTGCGCAGTCACGAATAGAGGCTGGCACACAATTTGGATAGTGCATTGCAACCGCGTTATGCTTCCTCTTTCAGGGTGTGTTCGAAATAGTTCTGACAACTTTATAAGAGATAATTTCTCGTAGACAGTGCTTAAATGTGATCTCGCGAATACTGCAAAAGCCTACAGCTTCGTCGTACGCAGGTCATACGTGTTTTCGGGGCCAGCTGTTAGATGGCGCCAGTCTGTTCTCTCGTCGTAAGTGGTCACAGCGCACTCAGTCACACTCGAATGCAAATGTGTGCAGCAGCCTTTAGCAGGAATGGATTTAATTGGCAGGGGGTGAACCGCCCGCCCAAGCATCCCAAGGGCGACTTCTTTTTATAGAAAAGAATGACAATAAACCAACTTTTTTAAGGAAGAATTGAACAAGCTGTCTTTGAGGAAGAAATGTCTTGTTTTTGATGAAGTAGCAGTTATTAGGTCTACAAAGTAGATCTGGGCAATGCTTCGTTCGTGACATCACTTTCATCCGTGACATCAAACATCTCTGCAGACCCCCACCACCAAACCTTATGCTCAGTTTCACCTTATGTCAAGAGGAGCCATCCCAGCCAACTCAGCTCTGAATGAAGCACGTGATTACACTTTCCGCATGTCACGGCGCTTTCTCTCGGATGCCGTGGGCAACTCGCACAGCCTCACATCGGCTCCGACAGATCATAGCGCGCGGCCGGACGTGAAGCGAAATGAAGTTTAGCTGCCATCTCCCGTCGTTTCCAGGTCCTCCGGCTGGTACTGGGATCGGTGTCTGCCGACCGCCTCTCGCCCTTCGGCCCCCTACTCCTCTCTCACCTGGGCTGCGCCACCAACCACCTGTGCCCTGACGTCCGCCACGACGCGCTCGACCTGCTCGGTGTGCTGCTGGACTGCGTGCCGGCCCTGGTCGTCCGCGCTCCCTATGGCACGCTGCGCAACTTCCTCAACATGATCTCCGCCAGCGCCGAGACACAGTCGTCGGTGCCGCCAGCCAAGCGGCGACGCATTCTCTCATCTCAGCCAGGACGCAGGACAACCAACCGCGTCGCATGGGCGCGGGTGCTCTCGCGGCTTGAGCGTTTCCTGCAGGCCGCTCTGCTCGTCAACTTCCCTTCGTCGCCGCTGGCGCATTCGAAGCCGCCCTTTAGGTTGCACGCCGGACTGCTCTCTGAGAAGTCGGATGGTACAGCCCGGGCTGGCGGTCGCGAGTTTGCGGAGGAACTGGTTCCGCTCCTGCTTGACATGTGGGTCGAAGCGGATCCTTCTGGGGGTACGTCTCTCTTCTCGGTTCTGCTTCATCTCCTTCGTTTGCTGTTTCGGTGTATCGGAGTTTTGTTACGCTTCGTTTCAGCTTATGATGGACTGCAGCTGACGCTAGGAGGCATCCCAGCCAAGTTGGCACCATGAATGTATCACGTGACTATGTGCCCCTGGCATTGCTGCGTCCCCTCCCAAAGCTTGTGTGGCATTGGATAGGCTCTGATAGCTCATAGCGTCCGCTCTAGTCTGTCGTAAGGTTAAACAAAGTATAGCAAGCTGTACCTAGGCGTATTATCTGCCCCTGTGTAAGTTACGCCATGCCTGTCGTCTCGAAGCGGGATGTAGTATTGCCTACTCTGAGGCCAAAGGTGGGGTGTAACCTACATTGGAGGCTCTGGTAGAGGTCACTGCAATAGGCTTTCTGGCAAATAGCTCTGTTACGATACAAATCACGCCACGACAGTAGGGGAGTTTGAAAATTGTCGGTACATATCACGCGCTTTCTTGTTGCATCTCCGCCATAGCCGAAGGGGTGGAAGCCATCCCGGCCATCCGCAGGAGCATCGTAAGCCGCTGGCGGTGTACCATATCTGTGCTGCCTGTGGTACCCGGGTAGTCTCTAGCCTGCAGGCTAGAGTCGACCGGGGACAAGTTACGACGTATTACGTAAATGAATAGCACGAATCATGCTTCGTGCTATTTATTTACGTAATATGTCGTAACTTGTTTTCGCGTCTTGCAGTGTCACCGAATCCACTTATTTTGCACCGCAACTGCGGCAGGGTTCGACAAACCACCAGTGTAGCAGACGACGGAGCTCGCACAAAAGAGAAGGATGAAAAATGGGCACCGTTGCAAACTAACCAACAAGGTACCCTCCCCCCATTTTAGTGCGCTTGTCTGACTCTGCTGTTCGAGCGTTGTTGCCTTGGTAACCGGCGCCTGCTGGCGTTTGTCCCATGGTAGTGGGGGAAAGACAGTGGCAGGGGACGTACCGAGAACTCCTATAATTCGTGGCGCAGTGCGCACGGGCTTTTGAGAATTTTGCAAAGGGCCTATTACTGAAGGACCAAGAAGAATGCTGGGAAACGTAGGTACACATCTGCTTCTTGCGATCATCTTATCAGTACAAAGCAATGATTCTCACGTGGGGGTCTGCAGACCCTTTCGGGTCGCTGAAGGCCTTCTTGGGGTCCCTAAAGTCTTAGACCAGGGGCTGGCAACCCGTGGCCCCCAGTTCGCACGGCGGCCCCTGGCACGCCGCCATGCCACATCCTCACACCGAAGACGAGACGGCAGTTTTGACCTCAAATGGGGTTAGGAAACGAGGAACACTTCCTATTGGCATTGCCGGGGATCCCCACATTTGGCCAAAGAACATCTTTACTTCCTTTTTGCCTTTTCTTTCTTCGCCTGAACCCCCTTCACGACTTGCCATCCGGCCTGTTCCACGTCAGCTTGTTGACGGCTCAGCCCGCCACTGCAAAAGGTGACCGCCGACCTCTGCCTTAGATCATCAGTCAAGCCGAACACTAAACCTTTTTCTTTTATTGATGCTGGCTGCTCCGCCAAGCTAGATAGATGAAACCATGTGCCCTGAGTGAGTAGGGATCATATTTCTTCATTTCACGGCTACAAAGTTGGTTTGCACGCATTTACTTTCCTTCATTTACCCTCTTATGATCGCAATTGTTCAATACCGCCCCTCCGCCATGGCGGATAAGGACCCTTACCACTTCCGCCGATCCAAAAAGGGTCCCCAAACATCGGTGGTTGAGAACCACTGGTATAAAAGGTTGGAAGCAAATTGCTGAAATAAATCATTGATGATCAGCACACATACAAAGTAGCATTTATTGGAAATTTTTGCTTTACAAAAGTTGCTGTAACAAATGCCTGCACGTGTAACTACAGTTGCAGCATGGTCCTTGGTGCTTGATTAATTTAGCAGAAGCTGTATTGAGGGAAATTTATTCTGCTTACTTCAAATTGGGGAAATGTAGTGGATTAAGTGGCTACAGAAATTTGCTTTTTGCCAGGTATCGGAAGAAAAAGGGAGGAGCTCCATGCTTCTCTTTCCTTCTGTAAATGTTTGAACGCTTGATACGGTAAGCAGAGTGCGTGGTGCTTGTTGAGCAGGGTTTCATTTCGTTATTTCGAAGATGCATAAAAGCCTAGGGGAATTAGTGGCAGTGTTCTTAGCAAGGTTTTCTAAATGTTTGGAGCATCACTGTGTCCTGTCTGCTCACGCACGTCGCCAAAGGAAGCCCATTGAACGCCGTTTCAATTCGCGTCATTATTTTGTTGTCCGTGTTCCCAGGGGACGCCGTTGAGAGGGACTCTCTCGTGTTGATGGACAGCATCCTGAGCGTGCTTCTCCTTGTGGCTGAGTGGCTGAGGAGAGAGAACAAGGCAAACGTAAGTGCCTCACAAAGGCCCGTTGAATTCGTACGAGATAGAACATAGTTTTTGTAAATGGGAGGTCTTTTGCCGTAAAGGCCTCCCATATGAAATGAAAGGAACCAGGGATTGTCACACTTACAAGGTATGCCCATGCCCCTCGTCAGCAAGCTCCACTCTTCACAATGGGAGATTGAAGAGGGTCATTATTTCCAAAAAGGGTGCCCAACTTGTTTAGGAATGGTAAACAGACCAGAGGCAATCTTCACTTCGGCCCCATTGTACTCCCGAGCAGGAAACTGTAACAGCAGCTCAGGTTGCCATGAAACTCGTGGAAATTGGGGAATTGCAACTCCCAAAGCCTTCAAAATTAATGTGGTCAAGTCGGTCGCGGAGAAACTACTATAGCTTGTCCCGTGTTTTCGAAGCGTTGTTGCCACTAGCGTTGTGCTGGTTATTTGGCTCTGTAACGTTTCTATGTATGTGTGTACATATGCACACAGACATCTGCCTTCATCTGTAGGTTTATATGCTTTGTATTTATACTGAGTTTCATACGTGCTTATCATCATGTTTCTTTTTTTTTTTTCCCCATTTATGTTTGAGTTAATTTTTGACTTGCATTGTTATTATTCATTGTATGACCACAAGCGATTAGTGACCAGCGTTGGTCTGAACATTAACCGGCGCTTGCAGGTGCAGTGGTTCGAGGACTCCTTCGGCAAGCAGTTGCTGTCCCACTTTGGTCCACGCTTCCCCTATTCCCAGGACTGCTTTACCTCCCTTCCGAGTAACAAAAAGAAGGGCAAGAAGGAGCCCGCCCTAAATAGACAGGTAGGTGCCGGAGCCACTGAATGCCTCCAGAGTACCACATTCCATAGCGTCCATCTCGAGTTGGAGAAGCGACCAAATCGAGCTCTTCATTTGACTGATGCTGGCCATGTTGATGTCGGGAGACTGTCGGCCCGTTTTCCCGCTCATGAGCCGGCTGTGCCAGGATTGCCCCCATGGTTTGTTTCGGTTGCACGAGGTTGCCATATTGTAGCCGTCGATTTTAGCGTCGCGGCACTGTTCCGAGGAGGAGTGGCCAAGTGTGTCGATGCGTCACAACTCGGGGCATGTGGAGTGAAAGCTCGTGCTGTAGAACCCAGATATCCTGGGTTCGATCCCCACCCCTGCTCGTTTCGACCTGGATGAGCGTCATACTGGTGTGCAGTCATGTAGTATCACTACTCTGTAGTGCATGCTAAAGGCCCCAGGCCGGCAGTGGTACTGTACTGACTAAATTCCTCATCTACAGCAGAGGCACAACATTGGGGCTGACAAACTTCCTGCTGCCTGAACTTACACGTATTACTGTTCTGAAATGAAGTTTGATGTTTTTGGGGTACTTTGAGAGCATTTAGTGTTTCTAGCAGGGAAATAAGCATTCTGCGGGCTCTGATTGTGCTCAACTCTTAAAGTAAGTAATTTTAGTGTCTGGTCATGACGTTTCAGGTTGTGCGTTGGCGAAGCGGCTGTGGTTTGCAAGGTCTGATGGGCGTGGCAATAGACAAAAAATTCAGGTTGTGTAGTTGTGGTGTCACGCAGGTTTTGACATTCGTTGAGGATTTTGCTTCCCTTTTTATTTTTCTGGAACTGTCAGTTGCGTCTTGCATCAGTCCACCTCATCCACCTGTGGAAGCTGCTCCGCCATGTGTGTACGTTGATGGGACGACACAATGAAGTCGTAAAGCATTTGCAAAAGAAACACATTATTTTTGTCTCTGTAGAAAAATACCTTTTTCAAGAACACAAAAGAATGGGCTTGACCAGCCCTGATCATATACAATGTCCTGTACTAAGCTGGCATTGGTAATTAAAAAGAAACAAATGTCAGTATAAAAAATAATTAAATCGAACGAATTAATGAATTGGGACAATCAGAATTCCTACGGCAGATCGCATAAAGACGTCCTACTTCTAGCCGACACCAGTTACATCACAAACGTTGACAGAACCTTGGAAGCGGCCTCTACCCGTTTTTGTCCGACACGAACGGTTAGGAGACTCCACCTTGCTTGCCACCCGATTGCTGCCGTCGACAGAACTTTCGATTGACGTTTCACGATCGGATCGGTGCCTCGTGAACTTCACTGCAATGAGCGAACCCTTGCCGTGCGCTGCAGGTCTCGGTGACGGCGATCAACCTCGGCGTGTGCGAGGTTCTTGCGGGGCTTGCGGGTGTCCAAACCCCGGACCAGACCCCCCGGGAGGTCTCCTTCCTGCGGGAGCTCGTCGGCAGCGGGCAGGTGCGCTCATCGGACGTTCGGAAGGTGGTGAAGATCACCAACCTCCTCCTGCCCCGACTCTCCGCCAGAGGTGAGTTGGATTGCACTCCAACTTCCGACGTCGACAGTCTTGTCATGCCGTGGTTCTAAACAAAAGAGTGGAAGCCAATCGTTTCGCTACACCTTACAAGGGCTTCTTGCAGTTGCAAGCAGTCAGGTTTTCGTTGCCACATTTGGTACAGTCTCCTTGGTTTCATCTAAGGGTGTTCGGGTAGTTTGGACGGCTAGTAGCGGTCCAAATCGAATAGCGCTGTGTCATTTGTAGTCTTCACGGTGCGAGAGAAAGCCACGATATACCGGTTCTTTGCAGTGTTCAAGTTAGAAATGATGCTGTGCTATTCAGTTCGAAGCGGCAGTCGTATATTTTCACTTTTAATGCTCGACCGCCAATGCGATTTCGGGCCTGTAGTTAAACGTCCCCAGCTTTGTCACCCGGGGTGCATTTTTGCTTGGAGTTGCGCGACTTGGGAAACAGTGAACTGAATTTCGAAATTTGATTTTAGGGCAATAACCAGACGGTTCCCAATCGCTGCAGGTTATTTTTTGTCCTAACTAACGGATTACTGAAGACTGGGGAGCCAACTGCACCGGGGGTGCCGGGCACAGTACAGTAATGTCTCGTTAATGTAGACAACTTCGTTCCCCAGAAAGGAGTCCAGAATGTGAACTGTCCGTCGTAATGATGTAGAAATGCATGAATTTACCCAGTTCGTCCTTGAAAATTTCGTCGTGTGCAGCAAGGTATCCATAGTAACAGTCCATATTACTGAGGCACCACCAAAGTGGGAGAGAAGGAAAACGTGCGAATGCCCCATTTGCCGTCTCCTTGCCGCAGACTGTCGGCAACTGGCGGAAGCCATGTTCTCCCTGTACGAGGACAGTGACATCCTGCAGCCCAAGGACTTCCAACTGGTCCTGGCCTTCTTTCACAGACTACTGCTGAAGTGGCACTCAATCCAAGAAGCCGTGTGAGCGTTTTGGTGGTCTTTCGGACCCTTGTATTATAATTTGCTACACTTTGTTTCACCATACGATGAACTGCACTGGACGCTACCACCAATCCCAGCCAACCCGGCACTCTAAATGTAGCACATGGCTACTCGCCTTGCGCACCGCCATGCCCCTTTCGAATGTCACATGATACCCATGAGGCATTGATTGGCCCATGAGGCATTGATTGGCTTTGACTCCTCGTGGCATTCTCAGCGGTGCACCGCAACGTGAAATGGAGTGTCGGATCTGTCGGACAAACCGCATGATTCACTCGAGCGATCAAATGGTAGACGCGTGCATCTCTTCTGGTATGTGCTCCGGCACGGGAGCTCTTGAGAATGAACTCGATCTATCAGAGTGAGTCTTTTAATATTATTTGCGTACACACGTGGAAGTGGGATCACATATTTACCGTAATCAAATACCGAGCGAGCGCACGCCCAAAATTTAGAGATAATCTTGAAACACTCGGGTGCTTGTTATGTCCAAGAGCAGAAATGCAGGAGGGGCAAGTGATAGTCCTGGCTTCTCCGTTTTGGACCGGCGCGTGCACGTCGGGTTTCACTGCTTTGCACCAATGATTACATTTGAACCTTCTTCGCTTTACGCTGGCATTTTTGGAAAAGCAGTAAACACAGAAGAGTATCTCAGCTATCTAGATGGGCTCAGAAATCTGACGAGGCCCATTTGATATGTCATTTTTCAAAGCGCCAAACCGCACAAGAACAATGAGAAAGGGGACGACAACAGGACGCCCTGTTGTCATCCCCTTTCTTATTGTCCTTGTGCAGTTTCGGCACTTTGAAACATGATACAAACCAACTTGCGCGAATCGTCATTTTAATGCACTTGATATGTCCTTTGCTTACTTAAAACACAAAGTGTAATGAAAGAGTCACAAAAACATGGCTGCTAAATTTAACGGATTTACGTCTCGCTAAATTTAGTAGGTCCCGCTAATTCTTATTAATTAATAATAATACTTCAGTTATTATAGGGAGATAGATATATGCATTCTGCTGTGCACTGCATGCGCTGACTATCTGTAGGATTAAGATACATTTCATTCTCAAATGTTATTTTCAACTGACGGGTGGGCGCTTAATGTTAGACAGGTGCATGCTCAATATTTTAGGATTCACACCATGAATAACATATGCAAGCACCAGCCAGTATCCAGTAGAACCTCTGTGCAGTAAAGTGGGTTTTTAAATTTAAAAATTTCATTACATCAGTGCGAACAGTATTAGAAGCATGTTTTACGTTTGCTTCACCATATCCTTATCCTTATTATAGAGAAGCTCTACTATAGTTGATCAATTGACTGTGGATTGAAAACTTCCTTTTGGTTGCCCCGTAATTAACACGGAGGCCAAGGGCAGACGACCACTCTCTGTCAGATAGAAGCAACATTTAATGGGAACAAGGGGCAGCGTGGTGAACTAAACAAAGAATGGAATGGTGGCGGTCATCCAAAAGGAGCAGCTGTAACAATTTTTTTTCTTCTTAATGCGAAAGCATTAACTGTTTCATGGAGTGAGCCGACGTCATCAGCCGACGTCATCAGCCGCGCCAATCGGCACCTAAATTCCCCTGTCCTAAAGGAGTGAAGTGAAGCCGCGATCTGAGGCATCCCAGCTGTGAAGACGTGCAAAAAGCCACACAAAACGGCAGATAAATTCACCTCTTCTAAAAGGAGCGAAGTGCGGCCGATTTCTGATGGATTATGTTCCCATTGGCTGGCGCGCGTCATCATGGAACGAGGCTCCCATTGGCTCTCGTGCGGCGTTTTCCAAAAGTCGCCACCAGAGAAGCCTCTCCGTGGCGCCGCGGCGCACGCAGCAGCCCGACGAGATGCGGCTGTTCGGCGGTGCGATGCAAGCCTGGCCGCCTGGCCACAGAGACTGTTCGGGCGAACTCGGAGGAGGTTGTACAGCTGAGGTCAGCGCGGCTCACGAGAGCGCTTGCTCGACAGTCGGCCGCTAGCTCGGCAGTACTGAAACGTGGCCGCCCACGCCACTACGCCGCAGACGAACTGAGGGAGCGGAAGAACGACATTCATGCTTTTGCATTCACAACTCATAAAAAGTGCTTAGGTGTCCTCAGACTTTTATTTTACAACTCCCACTTCATAAGAAAAATAATTGTTTTTTGCTTTTTTGTTTTGGTTTACCCATTAAATGTTGCCTGTAACTGAAATAGGGTTGTCGTCTGCCCTTGTCCGTGACTTGTCCGATGTAACTCATTTACAATATGCTCGCATCTGTACTTTTTTGTTTGTTTTTGCATTTGTTTGTTTGCGGTTCCAGCTAAGCTTGGGTGTGCCTCCTGGGTCTACCCAGGAGGCCCGTGCTGGTTGAGTTCCTGCGCAGCCTTCCCAGGCAGGCAGTTTGCCCGGCCCACCAGTGCGACCCCGGCGTGCTGTCCTTTGTGGGCAAGGTGGCGCAGCTTTGCCTGCCAGAGTTCCTGGAGGGACTGCAGGCCTGCAGCCTCCAGGTCATTCGTGAGTAACACTTCGCTTGGCAGGAGCTGCTGCATTTGATATGTTGCACGCAGGGTCGTCTGTGAGCGATGTACGGGAAGGCAGTATGAGCTCGGATTGGGACGGCCACAATGCCTCAGGGCGGCTCCGGATGTGTTCAACTACAGAGGGCTATGCCAGGTTAGCTTTTGCAGAAAGCAAGATGGAACAAATTGATACTCCTATCTGGCATAACCGTATTTTCAGAAGTGACTGCACCGCATATTTTTTAATTACCGTGTTTGCACGATTGTAACGCGCCCCCGATTGTAACGCGCAGGTATATTTAGCCCCTCAAATATTCGAAAAATAACTTGATGCCAATTGCACCGCACAGGTAGAAAATATGGAGGGTGAATACCACATACCTGAAAGACACATTTTATGGAACGAGTTAACTCACTCATACACTCGAAACAACCACACTAGAGAGTCTTCGAGCTCTGGAAAGCATCCACGTTGGGGGGCCTTTGAACCCGTTCCGCGTAGCTTTGCAGACGAAAATCCTGGCCCGTTGTTTACACCAGTCGCGCACGCACGTCTCCGGGACGCCCAATGCTCGTGACGCAGCTCGGTTGCCTTCCTGTTCCGCAAGGATGATGACTTTGTGCTTGAAAGACGCCTCATAATGAACGCGCCTTTTCTCCATCTTGCCAATGCAACTGAAGAACACACGAGCGAAACGGGAGTGACCGGTGTGACCATCGGGAACGCAAAATGAAAGATGGCGTCACGTCGAGTTCACTTTAGTTGGACCGGGTGTGATAGAAAGATGGATAAATAGATAGCGGCTGTAACTTTGGAACAGGAGGTAGCTTGCGCCACCTAGCGTACTATGTAACCATGACGGAATTTTGACTTTTTTTAAATTTCAGTTCATGGGTTCGATTGTAACGCGCATGCAAATTTGAGCTCGCATTTTCCGGAAAAAAAGTGTGCGTTATAATTGTGCAAACACGGTACGTGGATCGATTGTCTTGTCTGCGTCCATGAGCATTGTTGCGTTTGCACATGGTTATGGCTCAATGGATGGCTCAGATCTCCTAAACTAAGGGGTTAGGGCAGAAAAATTGAACCGATGGAGTATTCTTGAAATGGAATGCTCATAGGCTACTAGCACCAAGTTTCGTGATTTTAGACCTTGTAATTGCAATACTCAATTTACGAATGTTGATCATTTTCATCTGGCAACCAGGCAACACTGCTCAAGTTAGTCACATCATGGTGCCGATAAACCGTGTGGTCATCATATTTAGTTGGAAGCTCTCGCATTCTGGGTGCCCCATGGTCGCCCAAGCTTGCCTCTCCATGGCATGATCACACAGTCCTGCGCATTCGGCTACTCCAACCTATACTCGTGCTCTCGTCTCCTTGCCCTTTGACCTTACACCCTGCGTGCACGTGCGAGATCGTGGCGGACGACGGCGAGTTTGGCCGTGACAATGTCGTCGTCGTCGCGGGTTGCTAGCAGGTCCAAGTCAAAATGACCAACCCTCAACATCTTTTGGTAACAATCACTGTCATCGCTGCTGCGATCAGCGTTCAAGACTCCGGCGAAGCAAGCTATGCCGTAGACGTCATCGTTTCGAAACTGCGTGCTCGAAACGCGGAAGGTAAGGGTGCAAGCTGAAGCGTGAGACACCGAGAAGAGACAAGTCTGCGAGTGCCTGTAAGGGGACGGCGGCATTTTAGAAGGGGGCGGATCCAAGGATCCCACATATAGTAAATAGATTTTTCCACAAAATTACTGTTCCATTTTCAAAACAAATTTAGCAGAAATTTACGAACATACAATGGGTCTCAGCGGTATAGTTATCTCATATTTTATTTTTGTCATGTCCTAACTCCTTGAAACTGAGGGTACACTTTACTTAGGGGCAGGGGCAGTCGAGGAACTTTAAGACCTTGGGGAACTTGTGAGGATGCCCTGGGCAACCTTTGGGTCCCTACTGAACCCAGTTTGAGAACCTGTGGTCTAAACGTGCAGAAACAATTTTAATGAGCCTGCAGTTTGATCCAAGCTCAAGGACTCCGGAAGTAGATTTTGAGTGGGGGGCTGAAGTCAAGCATTTTGTTTTTATATATTTTATTATAGGAAACAAGGGCTGGAGCTGAATTTCTGTTGTTTTCATTTTACTTATTGTTTATTAAAAATAAAATATTATTTCCACGAAGTTCCTTACTTAGCATGTACAATCACTTTTCCTTCCTGCTTTATAACAACAGAGGAGTAATATTGCGTTTTACGCATGCACCTTCCGACCCTCAAAGCTTTTACGTACGATCCGCTAAAACTCTCTAATATCACGAAAACGCTTATGCATAGTGCTTCAGGCAATTCCAAAATCTCTACAAGGATACACATAATCACGTTTATTATTCTTCAAATGTTTATCCAAAAAGACATCCAAGCTATGAAATGAACGAGTAAGCCAAGAGAATTACATATGTACGACATCTTAATACATATTTAGAAAATGTGCACAAACGCGTGATGAAGGAAACAGATTCATATATAAGCCCCAAGGCTATGTGTGTTGATCGTCTCAAGGAAGACCAAAGGTTCGCTCAGCAGTCCTGAAACAAATTCCTTGATTATGTCATTCAGGTTGAGCTCAGCGGTTCTTCCTTTTTCGAATGTGCAAAATAAGGAGGTGTGTTAGCCTCCCCTGACCCATGCGGCTGCGTAGATACGTTTTAATTCGGCGTAAGGCACTAAATGAGCGCTCCCCGAAGCGACAGATGCAGGCACAGAATGAAGTTTCAGTATATTTTACGACCTAGGAGGTCATGAATTTCGTAGGATTTTGCCTGCAGTGTGCTCAATATGGCGTCAATTGTGAGGGAATCAAGGTTGCATAAAGGAGCCGGCAAAAGTAAAAGCTGCGCAGAAAGTCGGGCCAGATCAAAATCACATGCCTGCACTCCTAGGGCCTCTTTCAGGTCATCGGTAGTGAACTCGTCTTCCCCCGGCGGCGTTAATCAAGGTGACCTCTAGTTTTACTAGCTGCTTCATACCAGGCTGTTCAAACCGCCGTTGAGTTTCACTCGTAATGCAGTCTACAGCCGCAAAGTACTCTTTCTGTAACGCTGCCTTGCAATCAAGTACAACTGGCGGTGAAGGTGTGTTGCTCATTTCAGAGCTTTCTAGCGGTTTCTTCGGCCTTGCGCTGCGAGGGTCCTTCAAACCTAGCCGCATTGGAGTTGAGATCGTGCAGTCCCACCACTCTTCAAACGCGACACCAGACTGCAGACGGGACAGTGCCTCGTAGAGAGTCTCTGCAGCCTCTTTGATACCTGCGGCGCAAATCGTTGAACGTTGCAGTACCCTTTCGAACCTTTTCCAAAGCCGCTCATAACCCTTCGAAAAGGCCCTGCTGCTGTCTGCAATCAAATATTCTCCTTGTAGCAGCTTGTTCAGTGTCTCCTGAACTCTAACATAATTTTCAGCAAACCTTTTCGTTGACTTCACTGACAGTCCACCTTGTTGGGCAAAGCGGAAGAAGGTTATTTGGCGTTGATCCGGCCTTTTCCGCCGCCTCGCGGACTGGAGGAATTACAATAGATGAATAAATAGCTTTGCGTTTCTTCGAAGTCGGGGGGGGGCGGCTCTGTCCCCCCTGCTCCCCCAGTTCCGGAGTCCCTGTCCAAGCTTCATCTAGCTCTAGCGAGATATGCCTAGGATGCTTTGGTAAGCTACGGTTTCTACATTGATTCTAGTCTGTGTGTTTCCAACTTGTGCCTCAGCCTAAGCTGCAGTTGCTTATGATGAAAAGCACTGTCGGATTTCCCTGCCCTGGCGGGGAGAGGGCAGCAAAATCAAATTCAGCTAGTACTAGAAGCTCCTTAGCAATATTTATTTACCCGGCAAAATCTTCACAAAAAGCATTAATACAGGCATACTTGAGCGAGGCGTTGCGAGAACACCGTGTGCATTGCAGAGTTCATTTCACACACGGATGCCGCGCGAGGGTCTGAGGTTTTAAGCCTGGCAGCCCGAGTTCTTTCTTTCTTTGGTTTTCTGGGGATGTTTCAGTTCATTATTTGTTCTTTACTCTGTGTTCTGATTTGTGAACATACCTGAACGTAGTATGCATATAAAATTAGCGATAGTACATCGCTTTCGAGTCGGTTGCATTTTCGCCATCGTTGCAGGATACATTCTTTGTCTTAGTTTGTGGCGCAAGTTAGCCTTATTAAATGCTTATTTTCAGTTTTACAGGCATCTGTTCAATTTATCGGTAACAAGTATTCTTACTTATTGAGGCAGCTTCACGATTAGCGATTGACACGAGTTCGTCACCTCACCATCAACTCCCAGAATTGCTCGACCAGTTGCCTCGGGGAAGATCAGCAGAGGACCGTGGTGGAGCTGGTGTACAGGAGTGCCCAACCTGGAGTTTGCCCACTTCGAGGCTCTGTTTGCGGCCGTCTCGTCACCCCTGCCTCACGCCACTGTCTGCTACCTGCTGGACCTGTTGCTGGCCAGGTGGGGCTGTCGATCCCAACCGGCCCCGCTTCGTCTGGCTGGCTAGACGCTCGTGCGCTAGTAGCAATCGCTCTATTCTCAAATTAATGTTGTATTCTCTATGAATCAATTATATCTGGCTGGCTCGACTAAGCTCCTATTGCGTACGACATTGTATGTGTCAGTTCACAAGTTGTTTCTGCAGTGCAGACAGCATGTCTGAATTAGTCACATCCGAGATATCTCGCATGTGGTCGGCAGCATTTGCCAGACCATGCATCCTGTCTCGCTCCTTTACTCTTCGTCATTCTGTGCCGTTTGCATTTTATAATGTTCAACTGACTAGCCCATCTGATTATTTTGCAATACTGGAAGGACCTCTGGAAATAGAGCCAATGCATTATTGGTCATTCAGCACGAGAGTTAATTGTGTTTTTTTTTTAGCTAACCACGATTTGTGATTAGTTAGGTATCCATAGTCGGGAAAATTTTTTCGGCACCGTAATACTAAAATTTTTTGCCAACGCTTGTCGTTGTGTTTGTGCAGGCTTCCAGAGGAGAAGAGCAATGGCACCTTCATGGCTGCCTATGCAAGCTTCTTACTGAGCCTCCTTACTGGTAAGTGGTATCCTAAAAAAAAAAAGAAATGAGAAGAAACAAAAATGAAAGACGTTCACAATCCCCTGTAATCGCCGAATTAGAGCGCTGCTCTTCAGGAGGAGGAGGGAAGGGTACTGAGGGGAGAAGGTGGAAAGTCCCCCACTACTAACATGGGAATGCACATCTTTCGTGAGAGCATCGCGTGTATCTAGAATTTAGCGGGGCATTTTTGTTAAATTTAGCGGGAAACTTTTTTGCTAAATTTAGCGGAGAAATTGCTTCCACTAAATTTAGCGGAGAAATTGTTTCCACCAAATTTAGCGGAGAAATGTTTTCCGCTAGATTTAGCGGGAAATGGTTTCCGCTAGATTTAGCAAGCAGTTTTTCCACTAAATTTAGAGGGGGAAACTTTTTTCGCTACATTTAGTGGGGAAATTTTTTCTGCTACATTTAGCGGGAAATTTTTTCAGTAAATTTATGGGGAAAGTTTTTCCACTGAATTTAGCGGGAAATTTTTTTCCGCTAAATTTAGTGGGAAAATTATTTTCACTAGCGGGGAAATTTTTTTGCTAAATTTAGCGGAGAAATTGTTTCCGCTAGATTTAGTTGGGAAATGTTTTCCGCTAGATTTAGCGGGAAATTTTTCCGCTAAATTTAGAGGGAAATTTTTCCGCTAAATTTAGTGGGGAACTTTTTCCGCTAGATTTAGTGGGAAATTTTTTCAGCTAGATTTAGCGGGAAATTTTTCCGCTAAATTTAGCGGGGAAATTTTTCCGCTAAATTTAGCGGAGATATTGTTTCCGCTAGATTTAGCGGGAAATTCTTTGCGCTAGATTTAGTGGAAAACCTTTCCGCTAGATTTAGCGGAAAAATTTTTTCCGCTAAATTTAGCGGGGAAATTGTTTTCGCTAGATTTAGCGGGAAATTTTTTTCCGCTAAATTTGGTGGGGAATTTAGCGACATTGTCACTGATGACGCATCAGTGATGTCACTGGTGGCGTGACGTCATGACGATGACATCATCGTGATGACGTCATCCTCATCGTCATCACGCAATTACGCCGACGGCGACGCTCAAGCCGGAAACGGGCACCTAAGAGCTGCGCTCTAAAATTGCAGAGAAAGGTTTGAAAGGTAAATATGTGCAAGAGAATTTAAATTATACATTTTATTGTTATATATGTGCAAATTTGGTTGTGTTCAAATGTACGAACTAGGGTGTGCGAATACTCGAATCTACGAATTCGAATCGAATAGCAAGTTCGCAAATCGAATTCGTAGTATTCGGTCACTCGAATATTAAATATATTCGGCCAAAGACGCGCGGTCGGCGCCGAGCTGATAAAAGAGCCGTTTTTTCTCCCGATGTTAGCGCCGTGATGTTAGACAGACCATGCGAGAAACATCTTTCTCCTACCATTCCACAAAACTCTAACGCACAGGTTAGAAAAAGAAAAGTAACGAACGCCACAAACTTCATAGCACACAGATTTACTCATGATCGTGACACAATCTAACCTTGAATAACAACCGAAACATCCCGTTTGCGCCGCTTTCAGAGAGGAATTGTTGGGAGGCCGGAATTCCACGCCAAGCCCCTCGTTTCAAATTAAAGCGCCGATGTAGAACACACTTGCCACACTCACAGAAATCGGCGACTGCAAGATCACAAAAAAATAACAAAAACATGTTAACCACGCCGAGTTGTCGTCGTCGTTCTTTTGGAACCGCAAGCCGCAAATTCTGATTCGGAACGAAACGGAACGGAAAAATAGTGTGCCTAGATTTGAGAGGGTTTCCAACCGTTCGATAGCCGCGTTTGAATTACGAACTGCGAGAAGGTGACGAAAAGACGAAAGCGTCGATCAGGCTGGCATCGTCGCTCTTCCGTTTGCTGGCCTTCTTTCCACGCGACAACACGAACACATGCGCACTTACGACCAATCTGCGCAGGAGCCGTCTCCGTGGTTTCAGTTTCGCTTGCTCCCTCTTTTAAATCTAGGCTCTCTAAAACAGGATAGATGAACGGAGGAATGGATGAATAGCAGCAGTTGGACGGTGACTTGCGCCACCTAACCACATGTTTTTTTTTTCTTACTTCAGATTATATTGTTTAAGCCTGTTTACTCAAATTTAACAGCTATCTGTTTATTTATATAAAATCAAATCCCAGGTGCCCTTTTTCTCCCTTAAATTTGAGACCAAATATCGCAAAATGCCCCTTTTCTGAGATATACAAATATAAAAAAGGACATGTCGCAGTGTTAGGTCGTGTTTTTAACGAGAAAAAAAGGCACGCGTGGCAGTAACTTTGGGGTTTTTTGTGACGCTTAAGATTAGATAGGTTATGTTTGCGCCATAAAATTGGATCTTTAGTGCCCAACGTCCATCAGCAAGCTGATTTTCTTTCTTTTTCTTTTTTTTTTCACCAGATCTTTTATACATTTGAGCTTTTGTTCCGTATGAGATGCATATTCTGCACCAGGCACATACTCTGCACAGGTAACAATCTTATTCACAGCACACTTCGAAAAATTCCTACAAATAAAATCACTATTCAATATTCAATTCGATATTCGGCTTTTTTTCTTAATTTGATTCGGTATTCGATTTGATAACTACTATTCGGTATTCGCACACCCCTAGTAAGAACTATAAATATAAAAGAAAAAGAAAATTTTCTCAAATGCGGCTGGGACATATCCTGTGAATCTGCACACGAACGAAGAATTGAATCAGCTAATTGGCTGGAGTATAGTAGTAAAGCTGAATTGTCGATAGAACAATAGCATACGCCACAAAGGGTCCATCTGAACACCTATTTCTCTGACTGGAGGGGACGCGCGTATGCTTCCCCTACGCGCAGCCATATCGCTAATCTATCATTTCTGTGGAAGGAGCTCGGCTATCAACAAGGCCAATATTGCAGGATGACGCTTAAAGGAAAGTTGAAGCGGTTTTGGTTTTTGAGGAAACACACTTAAATCGTCTTCATCTGTCCTCCAAAATCTCAAATATCAAAATTATTTTTTATTTTGTTGCATGGAGGCTGCAGAAAATCATTTCCAAACAAACTGCTGAGGGCCCTCCTTCCCGGAACGTGACATCACAAAAGGAGTCTTCAAAATCTCCGCTCCCGCGCATCTTCAGCGCCTATCAAAGCTATGCACACGCACTCTCGCTATTTTTAAAAAGGGCAGAAGAAGACGTCAAGACTGGTGTCAGTGCGGGGGAATATACCTGGCAAGCTTGCGATCGCACGCACAGCCCTCAAGCGACGCGCTCTTGGCGGCCGAAAGATCCTCTTGTGGGTCCTTTCAGCTGCGGACGACTGGTCAGAGGTGTTTTGTGTTGTCTCGCGTTTAGTTACATCTTTGGCGAAAACAAACGTGATCTTAAGATTCACGGGATAAAACTACGCTGGAATGACCTCTGTCTAGTTCTCCGAAAGAAGCGTTTCAGCTTCCTTTTAAGCTCGCCCTTAACTTTTTCCTGACCCCGCCCATAGGCCATCGATCACCGTTGATCGATGGTTTCCAAGCGCCCGTCAAGAAAATTAAATTTAGTGCGGAGAATTACATTCCACAATCTCGTGGATAGCCGAAGAAGGCTAGTTTCGGTTTCAATGTAGGTTTAAGCATTATCACAAAGGGGTGGGCTGTCAAAAATAGTCCTGGGAACGGTGGTTGCATTTGTTTAACGTGGCTAACTGCTTGCATCAGTCTTCGTAACAAAGATGGCATTATTTACATAATACAACTGTATTGTGGCATATTTTTTAGACCTCGAGAGCTCTGGGGATTAAAGGAGCGGTGCAACGATATTCAATTGGAATGTTTTTCACTTTACACGAGTTCACTGGCACTAGTGGGACTCAAGGATACTCGCACGCAACGCCACTGGCCAAGAAACTCCTTTGTTACGGTGTAATTTCAAGGACAAAAGCGATCATTTTCATTTAATCTCTTTTTGCAAAATTTGATGACGTAACGTGGGGATCGCAGTACACCCAAGTGACGATATTTGAATGCGGTTCATAGATTGGACCCGAGCATTGCGCGGGCACTCGATTTGGGCTCGTGATAATTACAAGCTCGAGAAGCATTCGGGTAGTGGCCCGTGTCCAATCGCTGCAACGACGACAATAGCCGAGCCATAACAATGTCTGGAACCCAGCGCGTGTCCTGTGCTTTGCCAACCCCAGCGCGTGGCTATGATCAACATTGGCGGCATATAATCGGCTCCAGATCACGTGGACGCTTGTTCTGGCTGCGAGTTGAGGGGGTAAACGCTGCTCGTTTTTCTTTAATTTTTTTCTGGGCCTTCTTTTGCGTGGGGTGAAAAACGAACGCGTGTTTCATAGGTCATTAACGTCAGGGATCCGTTCAACTATTTTATTTTTGCTCCTATTCTAATGAAAATCACTGTGCATATGTGTTTCTTCTTCCTCTATTCAAATATAAAATCAGTTTTAAAATATCTCAATTAGTTTTCAAGTTATAAAAAAATAGCGTTGCCTAATTTGGTAATTTCTTACGGGTCGTTAAGGCCATTTTGAACAAAAAATATTTTTTTTATTAATGTAGATGTATAGCTAAAGGTCTGCCATGCATTATAAAGCTATTTATATTTTCACAAAATTACATTATTATATAAAAATTTACTAATTATGCCAATTATGACACTAATGAGGTCACATTATTTATCATAATTTTTTCTTTGTCACTCTAAACTGTAAAAAAATAGCTTTACTCCGTAGTCCAGTCCTTTCTGAATAAAACGGTATCAAAATTTTCAGGATGCAACGATAAAAACCTCATGAAAACCCCCGTAAGGCTAAGCATGTTGACAAAAAACACGAAGATGAGAAAATCAAAGTTAAAGTTTTGACATTGAACATAGAAAATTGTGTGAAGAATGATATATAATAAGCGTCATCAAGGTGTAGTGTGAGTCTTCCTGAACAACTTGACATAAAAAATGATGTAATCCATTCATGGGAACATTAGAAAAAAAATATGAAAGAAGTAAAGAATGAGTGAAATGTTGATAAAATCACATTGGGGGAAGTGGGTTCTCAAAAAATATGTTTTGTTTATGTCTATTTGTGATTTTTTTGCACAGGCATGCAGTTTACTATGCTGATTCCATAACTGCAATCATATTTCAGATTTCTCTTCTTTGTCAAAAGTTATCAACAAAATAAAATATTAATTAGCTAATTTCAGGGTGGGTTTTAAAAAACCTTATTATTAAAATTTTAATGCAAAAAAGGTATCAATTGCTTCCTAAAGAAATGCCATATAAGCTAAAGATATTTTTATTTCTTTAGCACCATATAATCATCTAAAAGAAGTAAACTGAACAGAAGACATATAATAGAGGCTATAAGAATGTATAATAATGAAATGCGAGTTCCATATACCAAAAAATATGACAATAAAAATAGCTTTAGCTTGCAGTCTCGTTCATTTCAAAGAAAATAGTACCAAGTTTATGAAAATCGGTTGAGCGTAAGTGAATCAAAAAGCCTACCAGGCCGGAGAATATGCTGAAAAAAATAAAGCTGGGAAAATAGACTTCGAAATTTGGGTATGCGTAAGTAACAATGTTGGCACTTTAGATGGGATGCCTTTGGTTTGAATTTCATACTAAAAAAGGGACACGGGTAGGGAAAGCAGCCCCATATGCAACAATTAATTAGCCCTAAGTGCTTCCTATTTTTCTTTTTTTTCTTAGGCATCGGCGAAGTTGTCGAACACGAACTTGTTCCAGTCGCGTCCGCCAGCGGTAAAGAGACTTGCGACATCGGCAAAGTCAAAGGTTGCCGTCGATGCGGAAGTCTTCTTGTACCACGCACGTCTCCTCTTTCTGTTTAGTCTCTGCATGTTGACTTTCAAACCGGCGTCCCCAGCCATCGAAACTCGAAGCGCGCAGAACGAAACAAAGAACTACGCAGGAATGCAAATATACGCAAAAAAAGGAAAGCTAAACAAAGAGGAGGTATCAAAATATTTACACGAACGATGCAAAGAAGAGGGTACATACGAAACACTAGGAAGCACAAAGAAAACACTGAAAATATCGATATAGGAAGTGGAGAAATGCGAATGTAACGTGCGTCTCGAACGGCAAAGCGAGCGAAAGCAGACGACGCCGGAGCCCGCGGAGTGACTGGGACGCCGCGCCGGGGAAGCCGGGACAGGAGGCGCGCGTCTTGGCCAATGAGAGAGCTGCGCCTCGGAGGAGCGCGCGCTTTGCCCAATCAGCGCCTTTCTAGCGCTGGCGACGGCCTTTCGTCTGGCATCGATGACGCCACGGCCTTGAGGGGTACGCCGTTTTGGAGCGCGGGAAAAATAAGCGCGGGAAACCAGCTTTCAAACAAGACCAAGATGGCTGCAATCGGTTGAGCCGTTGTGGAGCTCAGACGGCTTGAACTTTGTGGACATTTCAGAGTTTAGGCTTCAAGTCTGGTCCGTCAATGCTTACAAATTGTCATTATTTTCCTATTTAGAGATCGAATTGAGCATTTATATTTTGTGAGGACATAATACAGCGGTGTTATGCGCAGTACAAAAATTGTTAGACCTCGCGAGCGCTCTGGGGATTATGTTGATGTTATAGGCGTCGTTTAACAGATGGTTGCCGGTAAGCATCACTCTAATTTGCAAGGCTCTTCTGAGTTAACATGCACGTTTTGTGTTCCCAACAAGGCGCACAAAAATTTTATAATGAGGGAACTGCAATCGAGGCTATGACAAAGCTAAGGTAGAACACAAAGCATTCTGGTGGGGATGTGAGGTCAACCGTCTGCGTCACACCAATATAAGCATTTTTTCGTTGAAAAGCACGCGTGTCATGGAGGCTAACTCCCCGACGAACCAAAAATAGACAACGTTAGTTGGAGTACAGTAACTTTCAGAAGTAATAGCCGTGGGTGTGAGGCGCATTCTCTATTTTCTTAATTTTTTTTTATTTGTTGTTTAATTTGACATAGCTGTAGAAGTTTCGGCGTTTATATGCCCTCCGCGCGTATATTGCATTTTCAAGAAATAAAATTCTTAAATCTTTTTTCCCAATTATACTCTCAGTTTCTTTTAAAAGAACAACTAATTGGCCACATTTTCATGTTTCATTTTGCTCCATACGTAAGTTAGTTAGGAAAATAAAAAGTGTTTGCCTTTGAAAATCACTGCTTTCTCCATGGTCAGGAAAGAGTTAAGAGTGGAACGCTGATAGCTAAATATGAACCCTTGCTCGTTCCCAGCCGTGCAAGCGTGTCTGCGTGGCCTAGCTGGTAGCATGCCTGGCTCGCAACCAAAGGGTCGTGGGTTCGATTGCAACAATACTGCAACAGGGCACTTTTCATAACCTTATGACTTCTTTGGAGGGTAAATTCTCTCAAATATGCAGATGAATGATCCATCGAATGGAACAAAGGTTACGAAGCTGCCGAAAGACAAAATCTTTGACGGAGCCAGGATGCATTCTCCAAGTCTCCCAATATCCGGTTGGGTATGGACCACACAAACAAGCTGTACATCTCTCAACGCACTGCAGACTGACACGAATTTGGATCAAGTGGCTCTGGAAACTTAACGAAACTTTGCAAGTCGGAACTATTGATCGAGACTTTGCTACTCTCGGATAACAACAGTGATGTCAAACATCCAGCTTTTGCTGGCTGCACAACACACAAAAAGAAAATATGTTTGTTGTCACTCAGAACTTTCGGTTTGATCCATTTGGCTTAGTGATGCATTTATCTGTCGCGATTCCCTCTTTACACGGCCCATGTCTATAATATAGATACCAAATTTTCTGTTCTGTTTGTTTTTGTGTGTGTCTGTCTCCAGGCATGTCGAAGAAGAGAGGTGCATTTGTGAAGAACATCTGGGCCGACGACTCCTCTCTGCTGGTGTTGAAAGAGCTCCTGCCCGAACTCTGCCACATTCCGGTTGTTCCCGTGGACTGCGACGAACTCGCAGACCACACTCGAGTTGCTGAGGTGAGCAGTTTTAGCATCTCGAAGAATTGCAAGTTTCAGATACTTGCATCTGTGCCGTTTCTTCAGGAAGTTGCCACTGAGAGGCAGCTGTTTTTCCCAAACGTCTGGCAAATTTTGAAAAATTATTTTTTTACATTTGTTGAAGTTCAGAAATTGTCCATTAATCTTTTGCTATATCCAGCAAGTTGCCTCGTTGTGCCGGCTATACCATATTTTCGCGCGTATTACCCGCCCCTGCATATAACCCGCACCCCCAACTTACGACTGTTATAAAAAGAAAAAAAGACCTCGCGTATCACCCGCATAATTACCCACGGAAAGCAATGTCACAGTCACCAATAATAGTACCTTTATTGGAACATTGCTCATCACTGCAGTCACTGCAGCTATCAATTGAAGAATCTTCATTGTCCTAAAGAGCGTCGTCATCCATGCCGTCCAGGCGATTGCTGATACAGCGCTTCCTAAAACTCTTGCGAATCATCTCTGCAGGAATAGCCTTCCACGCGTTGATAATCCACTTGCAAAGTACTGCTATGTCAGGTTTGCAGATCCGGCCTGTCGGCGTGAGGTCGTACTGTTCCTCGGCAATCCACTCCGTGTGCATGCGCTTCACGTGCGCCTTAAAAGGGTTGTTCAAGCAAACATCCATCGGCTGAAGCACGGACGTCATCCCGCCTGGGATCATGACGAGGTCCGTCTTGTCATCCGCGAGACGGGTCTTCACTTCCTCGGTGTTGTGGCCCCGGAACGCGTCCAGCACTAGCATGGACCTCCGCGCCAACATCGCGCCCGGCCTGTTCTCCCACACGGTTTTCAACCAGTCTCCTCTTAGGCGTCAGGAAGTCGTTGGCATAAGGTTGTTCGCCTCCAGATGGAAAATTCTTGGCGTTTCATGAATCGGTGAACCACCCGCGGCTGGCACGAAACTGGTCGCGCGGTATGTCGTCTTCTCTTGCCAGCCTCAGAGATTCAATCTAGGCCATCTCTGTTGATACGGCGTGGCCGCGGCCTCTCTTCTCCTCAATGAACTCCGCCAGCTTGGCTTCGATCTGGGGGTAGGCTCCAGTCTTGGGACTGCGGAAGGACCTGCGGTCACGGCTTGCACTTTGAAGATCCTGCTTCTGTGCTCTCCACTCGCGTATACAGGATTCGTCGACATCATACTTTCGTCCTGCCGCACGGTTCCCGGTCTCTTCGTGCAACGCTGATTATTTTGAGTTTCTGCTCCGCCGTAAAGGACTGCCACCGAGCAAAGCTCATGTCGAACGGAACGGGACGACCAAGATGGCAAGATTGACGTTTCTTGCTTCGTCTCCCTTCGTGGGTGCGCGGCCAGTCCAGCGTTTTGGCGCGCAGACAATGCAAAGATGGCAACTCCAAAAAAGAAGATAAACAAGGAGGGACGGGAGAAAGTACCTAGGAAGCAGCGGCTAAGAGGAATTCTGGGGAGTTTATGTCCCTATCGACCACGTGGCTCGGCGCGTACTGCCGTGAAGCCACACTCGCGTCCAAATTGGCGTATAACCCGCACCCCTACTTTGCCTTGAATTTTTAAAGTTATGATGCGGGCTAATACGCGAGAAAATACGGTAGTTAGTTTCCCTTTATCTTCGCGTGAAGCCGAACCTACAAGAATGTTGTCTTGAACAACGCTTACACTGCACGAGCGGCCACTCTTGGCAGGGACGGCGAAATCTCAGAGCTTCAGCTCTTAAAGTAAAACGGAGTTCGTTTTTGTTTCAATGCAGTATGTGTTCTAGTAGCTCTTAGAGAGACGCACGGGCTGCAGCTATATAAGTAGAAGACGAGGAATAAAATGAGAGACTTGCTCGTGTCCTCAACCTGGCTGGTCCTGTTTCCTCGTCGCTCGCCGTACCCCTAAACACCCAACACAACATGGTGGCAGCCTAACTGGATCTTTCCCACCCCACCACAAGTCTTTCAAGCTTTCGAAAACGTGACGAAGCAGTAGAGCCAGGGACCACCGACGATTTCTACACGCTGAGCCATCTGAACATCCCGCTTATTCGAAACAAGATGGCGACTCCATTGCTGACTTGCCAGCCACCGGAAGAATTTGACTTCTCAAAGTCAGAAGACTGGCCCCGGTGGATCCGGCGGTTCGAGAGATTTCGGATGGTTAGCGGACTCCAAAGAAAAACCAGCGTCGAACAGGTGAACGCTCTCATTTATTGTATGGGAGACAAAGCTGAAGATATCCTGCTTTCGTTCAGCTTAACCGCCGACGAAATGACTCACTACGAAGTAGTACACAAGGCGTTCGACGATCACTTCATTGGTCGAAGAAACTTGATCTATGACAGATCGAAATTCCACACAAGGATTCAGGAAGACGGAGAGCCCGTTGAACACTTCGTGACCGATCTTCATGCTTTGGCTCAGTACTGCAAGTTCGGGACTCTCCACGACGAGATGATTAGAGATCGTATTGTTGTGGGTGTCAGAGACCGCAAACTGTCTGAAAAAATGCAGTTAGACGCTAACTTAACCCTGGAAACGGCGACCACTATGGCTCGCCAGTCAGAAACGGTCAAAAGACAACAAACTGACCTTCGACCGGAATCCGACAGTGTTAGTCGAGTCAAGGCATCACATCCATCAGAAGCCCGTCCTTCGCAAAGGAGGCTACCTACTCAGACCACCAAAAGTGTCGACGACAGACTCCACTGCCTTGGATGTGGGTATAATCGACACGCGCGCAGTGAATGTCCAGCCAAGGCTGCGATATGCCACAGATGTGGAAAAAGAGGACACTTCGCCAAAGTTTGTTTGGGCGCTAAAGCTGTCCAAGAGCTAATCGCCGAAGAGGAAGACCCCTCTTTTTAGGCACTGTAGATGCCAAAGACACTGACCCCTGGACTGTTACCGTGGAGCTCCAACGAATCCCTTTGTCCTTTAAGGTCGACACGGGAGCCGACGTCACGGTGATCCCTGAAACCGTGTACCTACAACACTTTGAACAAGTGTCTTTGACAGAACCGACAAAACTTCTAAGGGGACCTGGTCAAGACAGATTACGCGTCGTCGGAGTTCTACGCGGCGATATTATGTACAAGACCAACAAAGTTGCGACAGATGTCTATGTGCTGAAAAACCTTGAATCTCCGCTCCTGTCAAGACGAGACAGCGAGAAGTTAGGTGTCGTCAAGAGACTTAATGAAGTGTCTACTTCAAACTCCAACACAGTGAACGCTAAAGCTGAGTTTCCTTCGCTCTTTACAGGTCTTGGTTGCGTGAACATGCCATACACGATAAGATTGAACCAAGACGCTGTGCCGTTTTCTTTGGCGTCCCCGAGGAGGATCCCAATTCCTCTCATGCAAGAGGTAAAGAAAGAGCTAGAAAACATGGTTCTGCTTGACGTTATAGAACCGGTGGACGAACCTACCGACTGGTGTTCTGCTATGGTAGTGGTGCGGAAACCAAATGGAAGCTATCGAATCTGCGTGGATTTCACATCATTGAACAAGTACGTTGAGAGAGAACTTCATCCTCTCCCTACCACGGATCACGTTCTCGCACAGCTGGGGAATGCGAGATTCTTCTCCAAGCTCGACGCCAATTCCGGCTTCTGGCAGTTTAAACTAGCACCAGAGTCGCAGATTCTGACAACTTTCATCACTCCTTTCGGGAGGTACAAGTTCAAAAGGCTTCCATTTGGTATCACGTCCGCACCAGAGTTCTATCAGAAGAAGATGAGCCAGCTATTGAGCGACATTGAGGGCCACGTATGCAACATGGACGACATCCTCGTCTACGGCTCTTCCAAAGAAGAACACAACAAAAGACTGAGAGAAGTCCTTGCAAGGCTGCAACAAGCAGGAATCACGCTGAACGACTCTAAGTGCGTTTTTGAGGCAACCCAAGTGAAGTTCCTAGGCCACATCATAGACCAAACTGGGGTCCACCCTGATGACGACAAGCTCGCGGCAGTCAGGGCAATGAAAACACCAGCCAATGTAAGTGAGCTGAAGAGTTTTCTGGGAATGATAAACTATCTCGGAAAATTCATTCCACATTTAGCCCAAAAAGCACATCCTCTGACGGCGCTTTTGAGTTCGAAGAACGCTTGGGTCTGGGATTGTGAGCAGCAGATGGCTTTTGACGCCTTGAAGGTGACACTCACTTCAACCCCGATACTCGCCTTGTTTGATCCCAAAAAAATAACAGTGATCTCGGCAGACGCCTCATCCTATGGCATTGGTGCAGTTCTGCGACAAAAACAGAGTGACGACACGTATCGTCCAGTCGCGTATGCATCAAGAACACTCAGCAACACAGAGAGGCGCTATGCTCAAATTGAAAAGGAAGGGTTGGCTGTGGTCTGGAGCTGTGAAAAGTTTCGTGACCTCATCACAGGATTGAAAGTCATCATTGAAACTGACCACAAGCCTCTGGTCCCAATTTTTTCCACAAAAAGTTTAGAAGACATCCCGCTGAGACTACAACGCATGAAGCTACGCATGATGAGGTACTCATATGACATCAGACATGTTCCAGGTAAAGACCTCATCGCCGCTGACGTCCTGTCCAGACATCCTCTGGCTGAAGTTCCAAGCCGTGAATTGGAAGAAGAAATCGACGCTTACGTTCACGGCATCAAATCCAGTCTCCCCGCTACTGACAAACGACTTCAGCAAATCCAGGAGGAACAAGAAAAAGATGTCACCTGTCAGCTCTTGACCAGATACTGTGCTGAGGGGTGGCCTATCAAGAACAATGTAGATCAAATGTGTAAGGACTTTTGGCAATACCGAACTGATATTTCTATGAATGAGGGGCTTCTAATGAAAGGCTCAAGGATTCTCGTACCCCAATCTATGAGAGAAGACATCTTGAGTAAAATACACCACGGACATCAAGGCATCACTAAATGCCGGGCACGCGCACGCGAGTCTGTCTGGTGGCCTGGCATATCGACTCAAATAGAAAACTTTGTCCGAGGGTGTTACCAGTGCATCCAAGAAACGAGCAACAGACGAGAGCCGTTGATGCCAACGCCTTTCCCTGAAAGACCGTGGCAACAAGTTGGCATAGACCTGTTTTACCTCGCAGGAAAATGGTATTTGCTTGTCACCGATTATTATTCTAGATTCCCAGAAGTTGCGCCGCTCACGAGCCTGTCAACAACATCCGTAATCGACCACCTCAAATCTATCTTCGCCAGGCACGGCACACCAGAAACTGTGTTCAGTGACAATGGCCCACAGTTTCAAAAGATCGACTCGTCAGAATTTTTCAAGTTTTCTCAAGACTGGGGCTTCCACCACAAAACTTCCAGCCCGAAGTTTCCGCAAAGTAACGGCTTTGTAGAGTCTGCTGTCAAAATAATCAAGCGCAGTATGAAGAAGACCGATGACGCCTATCGCGCACTTCAGTCGTACCGAGCCACACCTCTCGAAAACGGCTACAGCCCCGCAGAGCTCCTGATGGGAAGGCGCATAAGGACCTCACTCCCTACAGTTGGATCTCGCCTAAATCCAAAGACTCCGGATCCCGATCTCCTCAAGAATTGGGAAAAACAAAGCAGGGACAAAGAGAAAATGAACTTCGACAGAAGGCATGGAGTGCACGCACTTAAGCCACTGCATATTGGACAACGCGTGTGGGTCTCAGACCAAAGACAAACTGGTCACGTCACGTCGCCTTCGGAAGCGCCCCGTTCATACATGGTTGAGACCGACTGGGGAGTTGTGAGGAGAAATCGAGGGCACTTGATTCCAATTCCCATTCCCACGACACATGCACAATCCGCACGTGAAGGGTCACCTCTCGCTACCAATAACATGGCTTCCTTGCCTACAACATCTACGGCTTCCTTGCCTACATCTACAGGCCTTCCAACCACGCGGAGTGGGCGCACTGTGAAACCTGTCGACCGGCTAGGTTTGTAGATATTAAAAGGGGAAGATGTTCTAGTAGCTCTTAGAGAGACGCACGGGCTGCAGCTATATAAGTAGAAGACGAGGAATAAAATGAGAGACTTGCTCGTGTCCTCAACCTGGCTGGTCCTGTTTCCTCGTCGCTCGCCGTACCCCTAAACACCCAACACAACAGTATGTGTTTATGGGCTGTATTTCGTGCGAAAACCGTCGCGCTCAAGTGTGACGAAAACGCGTTACACACGAGCCAAGGCAACGTGAAACATGCGTAGCCCATAGCAGGCATTGCACGAGCATCCAAACGATATAGAGGGCATGCTAGCTCGTAAGAATTCGTGCAAAATCATAACTACAAACAGTTATTCGCAACCAGCAGGATTCACCGAGGAGCTCAATGGGAATTGAACCCCGGACCATGCGATCCTTAGTCCGACGTCTTTGCTCGGTGACAAAGAAGGAGGCGAAAGAGCGCGAGCAGCTGGACTAAGTATGACTTGCAGTTGACGTTCACCTGCGGTAGCACTCTGACTGTGCGCAATGAGTGGTACTTAGTCCAGCTTTATTTATTACACAAGCGACCATTTGTGGTGAGTCATACTTAGTCCAGCATACTTTGTTAGCAGGTGACCGCCGGTTGTGAGTCATATTCAGCCGAGCGTATACTTAGTTCACAGTGAAATCATCGGCAGGAAGTCGCACCAGGGGTTCCTCGAAATCCAAGAGCACGAATAAATTCAATGCCCAACACGCACCCACAGAAGATGCAGAACTTCTGGAAAACTTCTCATGAAAGCATGCGCATGACACACTTCAGTTCTGAATAAATTAAACTCGTCTTGATCGTTCCGATAAACTCTGGAGCACAGAAGAGCGTGTTGTGTGTGCAGCGTGTCCGAAGCCATCCAAAGCTCCTATAACCAAGCATAGCAAATCGTAACACAAGCATAATGCAGACGCGACACATTCTGTGCTCCCCGGGTTTATCAGAATGGTCGAGACAGGTTTAATTTGTCGGAGTGAGGTGGCAATGTTTTTCTTCTTATATGCAGAGGGTGGTCACAGCCTTGGAGGCATTTCCAGCGGACTGGGATCTGAGCCAGATCCTGCACCCATTCATGGAGCGATTCTTGGTGAGATTTCACTCTGTCCCCTTCGCTGGATTGTCGGAACTTGGATTGATCCTTGGATTTCTGTAGGGGGATCGTAAAATATAACTGCATCCAACAGGCCGCTCCAGCACTTTTCTGTATGACTTAAGAATCTAAAATTATCCGAAATTGGCACAATGATGCTTTCTCCTAACATGTTGCGAATGAAACATAAATGTTTTCCAAAGAACATTCCTAGTTTCAACAATATCTGATGTCACAGGTTACCTCGGGACTTTTTATGGGCTTGCATGCTTCTTGACTTGTGTTTGTGCAGTGTTAAATTACAATTTTTCGAAGAACCTTCCAAGAAACTGTTTTGGTGCTTGGATAGGACAGGTACCATTAAATGAACTTTCCCCAAAGAGAAAATGTTTTTAGCAGGTGTTTATGCCGCAAGAAACGTTTTGAGTTAGGAGTGATTCTGATCTTTCGGTGCGTCGACTCGAGATGCACATTTCAAAATCACTCTTAGAGACACTGTACTCCCAAAATATATTAGACATGTGTTACAAAACAATTTTCCCGAAACAATAAAATTAATAAAGCGCAATATATGTGTTGTGGAACTCATTTTGAGAGGAGCAACTCCGAAGGTGCTTCTATTTTGGCATGTCATCCCAAACTCGAAGCACAACAAAAGAGAAGCGGTTTTGAAATTATAAGATTTTGACTGTTCAGTGACACGATTGAAGTTAATGGGATGTCTTTATTGAGCAGCCAGAAAGCTTCGTTCCCTGACGCGGAGACCATTTTTGCAGGAAACGTACCCGCAACTGTCGTGCGGCGCCGCGCTCTCGTTGCTGCATTTGGCTGGGCGCCGGAAGATGTTGACGCCTCCTTCCGTCGTCCTCTGCGTGGCGCTCGCCTCGAGCCTGCTCTGCGTGGCAGCGTCGCTTCTGTCGACTCCGGCTACGGCTACGGCTGCCGACCTGATTGTGAACGTGGTCGCCGCGTACCTCGTGCGCTGCCAGAACGCTCTCGGCGACGTACTGACTCAACTGGTGCAGCTGCTTCAAAGTGAGTCGGTGGCACGCAGTTCAGTCGTCGAGCTTGTGCTTCGGATCAAAGCTCGAGGACAGCTTTATTTTATACCTATATTAAGAAGGGTTTTACATTTCAAGAGTTTATTTTACAGTGATAACTGTTGTAGAAACCTGCGAGCTGTATTCGCGGCATCGGCATTGCGCTGGGCAGAGAACTCTAGTTCACCCCTCGGCCAAGGGATGGCGGGCACGCCCTCGATATCTTGGCCAACAGAGCGTGGAGGGGACTAGTCAAAACTACCGAGAGAACGTTAGAAAATTACTTGTCGCTGGTGCAGCGAAGAGGATAAGATAATCTCTCGCGGGCCGATTCTAGGGCAAGAGCTGCGAATAATCTTCGACCATCATCGGCAGTGCCGCGGGGCCAGCGCCTGCCTGGGGATGTTTATGAATGAGGAGCCACGTTGTGTCATGTCAGTTCTCTTCTGAATTTCATCGGGAGCATGCGGGAAGTTCATGTTCCAAAAAGAGACTACAAGGCTCCTTGTGTCGAAGCAGGGAGTGAGCACCTGCGCTCGCTGAGCTATTGCTGTAACTTCTTTGTTCACTGTGGCTGTGGGTAGTTGGGCAAAATGGGGGTGTTTTTTCTGAGTTTATTTTGTGTCTTCAATTCCAAGTTTGAGTTCAAAGTTTATCATATATTTAGTGCCATTGGCCTAGGTAGAGAACAGCAATCAGCAAATATATTAATGCATGCTTTTCATGGACAACACAAAGAGAGCCAAGCCTTACATAATAAATTAATTTGTCAGAAGTAAGCGTACAAACTTCTAGGAAAGTATCTTAGAGAAAGGCCCTAAGCTGAGCGGCTGGAAAGGATGTTGATCGCAGGGAGGTTACTCCCTTTCCTGACAGGGTATCAAAGTGCATTTTTCTTGCAACACTTGTCAACAAAAGCAGAATCGAAAAATAAAATCACAAATGTTATCTCAGAATTCTAAAAAAAGATAAAAACCGGGCTAGTTTTTGCAGCATGCAGTTTCCAACTTCCAAGTTTTCCGAATAAATCTGAATTCACAATTTTTTTACTGGCAAGTGTTCTTTTTTATTATTATTATTATCAGATTTATTTGGAACTCTACTTATATGCAATTACGAGAGAAGCTATTTACAGGTTTGTTGGGCTGGTGCATTATAGACAAAGAGTTTATTTAGCTTGAAGTGCTGCCTGAGAGCTCAAGATGCCGACACGCCGCTCTTCGTCCTTCATCATAACTTTTGCAGCTGCCCCCTCGTGGTTGCATATGTTGGTATTACACCCGTGTCTCTCTCTCCGCCCGTTGATGCAGTCCCCTGTCCACACCGTGCCTAGAGGTGGCATGTGGCAGCGTCTGCCTGCTCTCACGGTACGGCCTCCTGGCAGGATCCCACAGAGCCATGATCCTGGCAGTTCTTAACGCTGCAAAGGTGTGTTTGCATCCTACCATCCTTACAAGGAACGAAAGTTTGGACCGACGGGATGAGGTGGCTGTCATCAGAGGCACGAATCCCGAGGAGGTCAGGAGGGTAAAGTCCTCCCTCTGGGATTGTTCCCTTCCTAGATTCGTTCTATGGACGGAGGTGGGTAGCTAGGGGCTATTAGCACCGAGATGTTTCATTCGTGCCATCTTGAGTTCCCCCATGGTACGTCACTATCAGAATGTGCCTTGCTGTGATGTCACAAGTTGCGATCCTGGCTGCTTACCATCGGTTGTCGGCGACGAGTTCGATGGTGTATGTCAAAGGCCTGGTGGAAGCTAGGAGTCTTCGCATTCTTAAACCAAGACCATCGACGTCAACAGTCTGACATAGCTTTTATTTCGGTCGAGGGAAGCAGAACTATAGTCTCTTATTAAGACGTCATAGTGAGCGTTTGGCCAGTCACGAAAAGCTGGCCGCAGCGACGCTTTTGGTCACGCACCTCGCCATTCGCCCACATCCTTCATCTCCGAAGAATGGCTCAGCACTTCTGGGGGAGGAAGTTTCGAATCTAGCCCTGTAGAGGCTGCAGTGGCGTGCCTTGGGAGGTGCCGGCGTGCGAGAGAAATAGAATGTGGGCACGAGCAGAGAGGTTGCAACTTAACGCCCCCTCCTTCCTGTCGGGTAAAAACCACCCCTTTCCCCACTGCTTGTGCAAGTTCATTTAGGCTTCGGGATCTGGCTGCCTTTGCACAGGCCACGAGAAACCTTTGCGCTGGACTCGCACTTTCAGCTGCCAGGAGGCGGAAGAAAAACGGCCCATAAAAATGTCACCTCTTGTTGGGCTGCCGAAATTGTTTTAAGTACTGACCTTTGTCTGGGAGTTGCCAGACAGAGATCACGGAGGGAAAATGCTGTGGGGGTTCCCCCAGTCCCTCGCTTATTTTGGGAGGACAGTACTTTTACAGTCATGTTTTCTTTTTCTTTCTTTTTTTTTTTTTTGCTGGTCTGTTGACAAGAAGAGGTGCAAGCCACAAAAAGTGTTTGCCACCTTTTTGGTTGTCATTCTTTTTCCACTCTTGACACGAGGGAGTCCCTCCCGATTGGGAAACCAGCCTGGAGCCGTGGCCTCCACTCTCCACCGAGCGCATGGGCGAAAGCTACATAAAAGATGCTAATTGCAAAACGACGTAGAGAGGGAGGCTTGTCAATCATGTGTTTGTTCTCAGTGGCCATGCCCATGGACGCCTCTCCAAGTGCTTGACAGTGCCGCAAAGGTTGTTCTGAACGGACCAATGCGCTGCTCCCCTTTTGACGCATCATGTGCCCTTAGAGTAGGCATGTGATGCAATGTCGACAGCTTTCACTTCTGCTATCGGAGCACTAGCTTTTCTTGTTTACGCTTGTGCGCCCTGGCAGTGCATGAAACATTTAAGGGGCTTGGTTCTGGACATATTCAGAAAATGTGGCAAGTGCCAGTTTGGAACTCCCAAGCAAAAAAATTAAAATGCAGTAGTTATTTTTATTTGTGTTTACTATTGTATAGGTTAACTTGTCCGAGCACGGTACTCTTTGACAGCAAGTGTTACAGATCTTGGGAGCTTGCAGTGATGACCGTGCATTGAATTAGCACCAATGCACTGATAGTATACCCAAATTCCCAGCAAAATTAAGCTTTCCAGCTGTTCTTTTTTCTTTCTTTACTAATTTTGCAAACAAGCGTTTGAGGTTCTTGAGGAGTGTGGTCCGGAACCTTCATGGGGATAAGCAATGCCTCTCTGCCTACAGTATCTATACTTCGTTTCACCTTATGTTGTACCACAGCAAAGGCTAGAAGCGCGAGCTCATAGCGTTGGCAGCCGCTCTTAAGTCACGAGAGCTTGTGCCGCCCAGATGTGCCCCAGAGCAAGGAGCTCGCGCTTGTAGCCTCTCCTGCAGTACATCATAAGGTGAAATAGAGTATAGCATCGGACTGATGGTTACTACTGGATGTAGTGTCCGTAAGCATTCTGTTTTGACGTCAATATAAGTGCCTACTCGGGTGCACAACCTGTAGGAAGTGGGCATACCCCTATGTTAGGTTCATAGGCACATATACTAGTCACTGGTGCGAGGTCAGGACGTAGAATATTGAGGCAGGGGCAATGCTATTGCGCACCTCAGGAAGATTGTGTTTCTAGATGTTCATGTATATTTTATCCATCTATTAAAGTAAAATTGTCTCCATTAGTAAGAATCTAGAACTGTTTGAATAACCTGTCTCCTCATGTTGACATGTTTTCAGATTTGTTTGTTTTGAAAGGGGAGCTTGAGTTGGATTTTTTGGCTCTTAAATCTGCATGGCATTTCTCGACCTGGATTGTGTGTTGGTTTCGATGTATGTGCCACCATAGTCTGACTGGCTGGTTGTTCTGGGGCATCAAGAAAGAAAGCATTATTATTATTATTTTTAGATTCATTTTCGGGTATGCTTCGTTTCACCTTACAATGGAGAGCAATGGGTGCTACAGGTCATCCAATCCAATCCCATCCCATCCCATCCCTGCCAAGTTTAGAGAAACAACATCTGGATTTTTCAAGCCAGGGAATGGGGGAAATGAATTTACATGACGACAACTTTATTACATTTGTATTGCACTGCTCATGCTATCAAGATACAGCTGGGCCTCGCTGTCATTGCTGCCATCTGTTGCAACAGCAGAAACTCCTTGTTTAAGTTGAGGGGACCCCCTCCTCCTCATCCTAAACGAGGTTAATCGGCGTTTCCTGGGAGATTTTCTTGTCAAACGTACAGCCATACGAAATGGTCAAAGTTCAGGAGTCTCCCTGGGCAATCCGAGATCCAGGCAACTTGACATGAATGCGATCGCATCAGTCAGCACTCTGAATGTATCGCAGCGCTCTGCCCGGCACTCCCTCCCGAAGGTCACATGATGCTCATGCGACATTGGATTGGCTTCGACGACCTCTAGCATCAGTTGCAGTCCATCATACGACGAAACCGAGTATAGTTGGCTTGATTTGTGCTGCAACTTTGTCTCGCCGTCTAAAATCTATGTCAAAAGCCGCTAAGGGAACAACCCTAGAAAACGCCAACAACTGCCATTCTTTCAGATGGAGAACGTGGAGCTTTGCCACCTCCCGTGGTACAACGCAACTGTTGCCGAGCTCTGCAAGGCGGACGGATCCCAGCACACCGTTGCCGGCACCATCGTTTACGGAAGGCACGTTTGAGACAGAAATGGGAAACCCCTTTTCACTGGCGAGAGAACTTTTATTGCGAACCGTCACATTGTTTTAAAAAAGTGGGGAAGGGAACAGTATGCACTTTGTGTGAACAGCTTCGATAATAAATAAGACACTCAAAGACGGCACCTGAATGCTGATTGGAGGGGCGTACGCGGGCAGCCGTTCCTCAAGGCTCCTTCGTCCTGTCGCGTTACAAAAATACAACACTCTGGTGGATAGCTTCTCCAACGACAAAAGAAAAGGCACTCGTCTTTCGCGCTCCATTCCGCGACGCCTCCTCCGACAGGCTACATTGGTCGCACGAGCAAAGACACACACGAACACTGCCGATTGGTAATTTAAAGCAGACTGCGGGAAAATAACTTAACAATGAGGGTTCGTAGAATTGCAATGACAAAATGTACAAGTGGCATTTTCTCCATTGCTGCAACAATGGAAGCCGTAATAAGTTTTTCGGTGGTTGGACAGAGGGGAAATTGGGATAGAAACGAAATGCAGATGTTTGAAACGAAACAGATACAGAAAAGTCTCTCACTTTGCAGACAGTTCACTCGAATGACGCGCAAAAAAGCGGTCGAAAAGAGTTTTAAAAAGGCAAGGCCAAAACGAGAACACAGACACACACACACTACGTATGGCGTTCTGTTCAGAATGCTGCACGTAGCCAGAATGCTGTACAATTCTGCCAAGCAAATGTCCACAACTGGAATGTTCCGGAACCTCGAGCACCTTGTCTTGTCACTTTGTGGGAACTACACCATCGCGGGACCGAGGTGCACTTCATTATTTCTCACCTACGACGGCAGCTTTGCTGTAGCACGCGCTAATGGACACGTCCCCTGTCGGTGACAAATTACAGATGTGAAAGGGTTCAAGCGATCTCTTGTTGATTTTAGTGAGGAGCTTGTCGCTATATTGGTAAATCGTTACTCTGTCTACCTAAACGGTTCCTAATGGAGTGAAAGGGTGTTCCTTCTGTAAAAGGCTGCAACCGGTTCATCATTGAGTGTTATTGATTGAGATTAGAAGTGCAACAGATTAGGCTGAACTTTTTGCCGGTGCATCCCGGTCGCCGCTCGGACGTGCAGTAGCTCTCGGTCAGCTCGAGGTGTCTGGGAAAAGTCGTGGCAAAGTGGCGCTCCGCCGTCTCCTGGCACGGAGACTCGTGGTGGTGCATGGAGGGGAGGGGAGGAGGGGGGTTTATGTACACATGGAGAGTGGTGCAACTGGGGTGGTGCCTAGGCTGCCATGCCTCAAGAGGCCTCGGTGGCTGCCTTGGGGGCTTCCCTGGGCGTCAGCTGGCATTCACCTTTCCACTGGGCACGCCGCTTCTCGTGGGACTGCAAGGCAAAAACAAAAGGGTATGGACGTTAGCCAACGTGCTTTGCACAGAGGTTTGGTGCTCGGTTCTATACCGACATTATTCTCGTGTGCTGACAGAGGTCGGAATATCTCTGTGGCGCATGTTCGAACTTGCACGCTGAAAATGCCAACCCGTGCTGGTTCGCTGCAAAGGCTGGTTCACACATTTGCATTTGACTGCATTGGAACTGCTTGTGACCACTTGTGACAAGAGAACACACCTTCCAATTTCCGTACATTTTCCGTGCCAGTTGCTCTATTTGGGCTTGAAATAATCTTGAAACCTTGGCAATAATTCACCAGGACTTTTAGCACCCACCACCAGGATTGCGACTTCCGACAACATGACACGTTGGCTTCTGCGAAGTCGTCTGTTGCCACTTTAGGGACACTTACGATGCATGGACAAGGTAGGGCACCAGGCACGTAGCCAGGATTTTGTTTCGGGAGGAGGAGGAGGGGGAGGGGGGTCCCAGCAAAATGAAGATTTTTTTGGGGGGGGGGGGGGGCCGTGCCCCTTCCTGGCACACCTGTAGGCACGCCGTGATCTTTAGTTCCAGGTACTAAAGATGACAGTCAAAGGCACATGAGTGAACCAGTCTTAATCCTCTTGTTGCAGCTTTTGTCGTTCGGTAAGAAAGAGAGAAACTCACGGCTGCGGGGTCCCTCCTCCAGACGCCGCTGCAGCGTCCTTCGCAGTGGACGCAGGGCGCTGCATGGCGTAGCCCCCACACTCTGTGCAGTCCAGCGAGACGTGGTCTTCGTACCAGCTCACTCCGCACCTGAGGGAACGACAACAGAGAGACGGCCCAATCAGCACTTGCTCGTTTGTTGCAGACAAAGTGACGTTGCAGTACCGCGTTGCCCGAATGAATGATCAGGCAAGTAAAAGTAAGTACACCCGCATTTTTAATTTAATTTTCGAAGGAATTATTGTGTAGTTTAGGGAATCAATATTGGGTCGAGTAGTATTTAAGCAGCAATCGTTAAAATTTGTCTGGAAGACATGTCACACAACGTTACGGTGTCGAGTCGTGGTGGTCATGTCGTGTAACGTGTAACATGGGATATGCGTGGACGTGCAAACAGCAACTCTGGGAGCAGGGGCATTCATTATAAAGTCATCTTTGCATGCTTGGCATTTGTGATGACAAATCCACAGAAATCCACAGCTTCCTAAATGAAACGTTAAACACTGAAGCACCGCTGTGTATCTATCTTGTGTCCTCTCTTTCCTCTGTATATTTTTGGCATTCCCCCGTCACAGCAACCTTCAGGGGCCACTTATCGGTGGGTCAAAGACTCGCAGGACCGTTATCTCCATGCTTGTCAACACCCGTGCGCATGCCCATGACTAACACGGGTGTTTGACACTGGCCAGACACTTGAACTATGACAATAACTGACCATGGTTATGGAGGAACATTCCAGGTTTACCATATGTTACAAGTGGAATAACTGACAAGTTTTATCAGCAGCCTATTCCAAGCAGCCAGTTAAAGCTGGTTTGCACGCTAGCATTTGGTTGCAAACGAATTTGTTATGCCCACTCGTGCTCCCCTGCAATCACTTGGGATGAGACAACACGCTGGTATTATCTGTCGGGTAGATCTGGAACACTCAATTTGCGTGCATTTCCTGTCTTATTTTGCGCCTTTCATCACAAGCTTAAAAAACCCTCGACAATGTGATAAACTACTATTTCTCATAGAAAGTGTGTACATTTTTATAGAAAGTCTGTACATTTTATGTTAGAAGTACTGCAAAACTTCCACTTTAGCTGAAGGTAGTCCCAAGGCTACCTCACAGATGGCACAAGCGTGTTCTCTCGTATGCGATCGCAAGGGGACAAAGGCTACTCGACGTGCTTCGTTGCAACCAGAGTCAAGTGTGCGAACCAGCCTCTAGTTTGTATTGTGCGAAGTACCGGACGACTCTTAGCGCTGCACAACAAAACTTGTCAGAAAGATGTCATTAGTTTTAAAAAAAGATGGAAGCGAAGCCGCGGAGCTTTGCGTGTAAACATCCGACGACCGCCGCCTGGCGTAAAGGCGAGGAACTCACGTGGAGCAGGAGTTGTACTGGCGCTTGAGGCCCTCAATGGTGAGGAAGCTGGCGTCGGCCGCCTGCTGCGCCAGGTCTTCGATGCTGTCCCAGGCGTCGGAGCAACGAAGCAGGGAACTCTGGGACAGCGTGAGCAGCACAGGGTCCGACTTGGACTGCCGGATGCACAGCTCTGCGGAAACGGGAGGGCAACAATGAGCGCCGACGTGGGTTTCAAAGCCACACACGTGTCGTCTCCGGTTTGGAACGGAACACCTGTCGACGTCCGTTTGCACTGCAGGTGTTTCCGTTGTGGCACGTACGTACGAGACCGAAATAAGGTTTTGCGTCGTTCGTGCGCACGCAAGGCGAAACAGCTGGAAGCTTACTATCGAGCATGTTGTGACGGAAGCGGTAGAGCACAGAAAAAGTGTGGCTCTGCCACATGTATTCACACGTGCAACAATGGACTGTTTACATCTTGTTGGTGGAGTATGAACACACTGTTGGGAAAGCTATAGTCTATTGCAGGTTAAGGAGAGTGGGACAAGCTCCACCCACAAAGCCCTTCACTCTTTCCACCTTAGCAGAGAGAACACTGGAGAGGATGCGAGTGAAGAGGAGGAAACCAGCAATCCTGGTGATAGGAGAGCTTTGTTTGTGGATGGGGCTTGTCCGGCTTTTCTTAACCTGCAACAGACGAGAGAGGTTACAGAACTCTTAGATATTTTTTGCAGCATCCAAACGAAATATTGAATTGTCCTGCTTACAAGGACTAGATAAACTTAAAATAACCAGCCAAGCTGAATAGTAAACAAGAACTAAGTACAAGACCAGGGTAATAAGAGCCAGCACATACCCTACTTAAGCTTAAATAATTTCGGCCCTCTTTTTTTTTTTTTTTTTTTTGGGGGGGGGGGGGGGGTATCACTGATCCCAAACTGGGTCTTGCAGCATGTAGTAAGACACAGGGTTGTTTTCTTTTTCTTGGGCAGGGCAGCAGCAGCGACACACCCCTCCATGCTAACTTAAAATGTACAAAAACTACTGAAAAGGGTGGGGCAAAACGCCGCACCCTTCGAGATGCCGATGCACCCCTCTCCCTCCAGAGGGAGAAAGATTCCAGGCGTCTGACGCAGAGGGCCGCAGAGGAGCGGTTTTCAGCCGCTCTCATAATAGAATCACAAGTCCGCTTTTCTTCCCAAGCCCTTCCTCCCCCTTCTCTAGGCTGCTATTTTCTGCAGCCAGCCAACGTTTCTTCTTTTACGTCTGTGTTTCCATTCCGTTGGGCCTGGCGGCCGTGTGGGAGCGAGCAGAGGTCGTTGCTGCTTTGGTGTGCAGCAGAGGGGAGGGGGGGGGGGGCTTTCCCCCGACTTGGCCCCCCTCCATCGGGCTGTTGGAAATCGCGGTCGGTGCCGGACGCTTTTGTGTCCCGCTATCTGCGGCCGCGATAATCTTCCGCGAGGGGCGGACGAGGAAGGCAGTCTTGTTGCTAGAGGCCCCTGCTGCCGCTGACCTCAGGACAAAACATGGCCCGTTGCTGTTCGCGCGCTGACCGCTTCGTGACCTCTTTTTGTGGTTTGTGTGTGTCTGTGTGGAACAAATATGAATGGAGGGTACTGGCTATACGCTTTGTATCGGGCGGTAGCTTGCGCTAACTCCCTGTTACAAAAAAAAAAAAAAAATGTTTCATCTACTTCCCCCTTCCCTCCTAATTGTGTGTATTATCGCGCTTCACGGAGATTGTTGCCAGCATTTTAAAAACCTAAAATTTTACTTTAAAAAAAAAGGCAAGCCCAAAAGGAAAACAGTGAAACAGGAAGCTTTGTGTCCTGAAATAGTCTCTCTGATAGCACTTGCTGGGCTTTTTCTTTCTTTCAGCTTGCACTAGTCCGCGTGCTGGCAGCTAGTGTCGCTATGATTCACTCGAGGGAGAATTCGCGCTCTGTCTGTTCCAGGATGGCCAACTTGTTATTTTGAAGAGACTCTCCACCCCAGAAAAAACAAGAGGGTCCGATTTCTCGTCATCCTCACCACAGCATTTTCTGGTGTGTGAGGAGTTTAGCGAGGCAGTACGTACCATTGCTAGACTGGAGTCTTTGGGAGGTTTAAGATCTGAAAGCCCCTGACAACGATTGCGACCTGGTTGCCTGCAAAGTGCAAATCCTTGTGTCGGGATGTTTATCGGACCACCACCTGAAGCGTAATGCGGATGTCAAAGAGTCCGCTTGCATTTCACCACGACGCCGAAACGACCCAATTGGCTTTTTACAAGACCCAATTGACTCCCGGCAGCAGCGCCGAGACCCTGTTGCAAAACAATCTAGGTCGCTCGTGAGGTTGTGTAACAGCCCGAAACGTCGCGGCACACAGACGCCAACCTTGCAAAAACGACTTGTTTCACGCACGCGCCTGTAACCGCTGCCGCCGAACTTCCACCATAAGAGTGGATCTACATAAGAGTGGATCTGACGTCGAATTTGCCTATTAGCAGTAAAAGGTATGCACTGCTGTTCCTGTTCTAGGCTGTTTGTTTGTCGCTGTTACATTTCAGTGGTGACTATCTCGCGAATGTCGTGCATCACCAACTTTACAAGACTGTAAGAGCGAGAAAAAAAAACATCTTGTTCGAAGCAGTTTGAAGACGCGCCTGCCGTGACCTAGCTTTCGCCCACGTCTCAGTCGAGCGATTAAAAAAACAGAAAAAACCCGCCAGCATGAAGCGATTCGGTTTTTTTTTGTTTTTTTTTCTCCTCGTTTTGTGTTTTTTCTTGTTTTTCTCTCTGTCTCTCTGTCCGCCATGGCGTGCAGGAAAACCGCGACCCGTTATTTTACCGTTGGCCCAGAAACCGGCTATCCCCTCTCCCCGTTTTATTTATGTATTTATTTTTCCCTGAAATACGAAGAAGCGGGTCAGGACTGTTTCGTCGTGAACCTCCCGCAATCAAATGCGCTCGTCCAAAAAAGAGAAGGAAAAAAAAAACGATTTCTATTATTTTGGGAAGCTGGCGTGGCTGATTGGGCGCCTCCCATTCGAGACCACCAGTCCTCTCGTGTCTCCCTCCCTCCTTTCCCGTGTTCCGCACAGGTTCAACGCTCTCGGTCTCCACCAAATGTCTCGCCGAGTACAATAACCCGCCGCGCGCGCACACGGACAACGCGAAACCATGAACCCTCATCAAGGCCACTCGAGTCCAAGCGCATTGTGTCAGCCAGCTCCGAAAGATCGTAATGCGCTGTCACGTAGTATCGGCGGGCTTGCAGCTGCAGTTTCCGTTGCAGGTTCAAATGCGACTACGATCGGAAGTTTGTGGTTGCACTACGCGGCGCACTCGTGAAAGTGTTATTATAACCGGTTTTGAGGTTATAATTCGAGGCGATGATCGGCGGAGTTTTGTTCTACTCAGTTTTCGTTCGACGCAGTTTGTATAACAACACTGGTAGAGTTGTGGACGCCGAATATTTATAGTTTTGCGATCAACGAAATCGTCGCGAAGCTGTACAGCGCGAACCGCAGAATTATTATTATTATTATAGTTTGTTCCTTGGCGGTTTTGTCTATGGTGGATTGTGACAACTGTGCGATGACACTTTGTTTATGGTGTGTTGAATCAACGATTTGGAACGCCCGCAAAGGCTCGACCACCTTTGCGATGTACGAATCCATACGCGCGCAAGGAATGAAGTCTCGAACGGTCAGGCTTCATCGGAATACTCCGTTTAGATTCGCGAACGTGATCGTTCGGGACTGTAAGGACTTAAAATCGCCGTGATCGTGCCTTACCTTTGCTATTCTTGAAGACGACCGAGCGTGATTCGTGCAGGGCCGAGGACGGGTAACTCACTAGAACTCCGGTGGCCATTTGTGAGTCGGGCAAAAGGCGTATTCCAGACGCAAAACGAGATTCACTGACACAAATTCGCAACAGCAGCTGAAGCCGACGACGTGGAGAAGGGAATCCCAAAACTCGAACAGGGCACAGGGACAGCAAAACTTGCGATGAACTGTTTACGAGGAGTCGAAGCTCTGCCGACCGTTGCGTTTGAATCGAACGCAGACGACTGTGGGAATGCCCGCCGGAGCAGACGTAGCAGACGAATCATTTGCCCGACCGCGGAGCTGGCGCCCTCGCGCGGCGAACAGCAAACGGCGCATGCGTGGAGGTCAGCGACGCACGCGCAGTAGGAACGGGTCGTGACGACCACGACGCCTGGATTTCCCCTGGCGAAACACTGCGAGGAAACGCAGCACTTTGTCACACGCGCGGCTGGCGCGGCCGCTTCTCGCCTGCCGCCAGCAGAAAGTTTTGTTCGTTCGTTTCCTGACGCGCGTCGTGTGAAAACGTCGAGACTAATGTCAGCAGTTGTTGCGACACGCACGTATTATTATCAACCGTCGGTACGCGGCACCTCCGCCGGGATTCTAGCAAACGGTCTCGTAAAACGTTCTTCCCCGTTTTCAAAGCGGAAAACTTGTAGCAGGCACCGTATTTTTTTATTCTTTTTTCTTTCCCTTTCACGCAGCTGTCATGCCACCTTCACTATCTCGATTCCGCGGTGGTCAGACCGTTTTCTCTCTTCTCGTGCCATTAGGGGAGTAGACATGCGATAACAACTCAACTCTTTGCCGATACATCGGACTTCAAAGTTCAGAGCATACTCTCAGCGTTCCACGACAGAGGGTCGTTTATCTTTCTTTTCTCAGCTGGGGTGACCGATGTAAACGCAAGATCGTGGCTTTTTTCTACCCTCTTTTTGTTGCACGAGTGCACGCGTACTGGAATCATCTTGCAAATCCCAGTCGCGCACACGGCTTCGCTCCACTCAGAGGAGAGATGAAGGAAAGGTGGATATCGAAGCTGCTGGCTCGAGCCTGTGTTATGATTTTTGATCTCACCCTTAAGCTTTCTGCCCTCGCTAACACGAGTGTGAACTGCGGAAGCCAGCGAGATCGCGTTGAAGGCGGAGCTTCGTCTCAGCTTAAAGGGGTACGGAAACGAAATGACGTTAGCGCGAGCTCTCTGCCCCTCGCTTCAAAGTCGCCCAGCGAGAAGCGCAGTGCGTATTGCGCTCGTGACGTTGCGAGCCTTGCCGCTTGGTGGGGTCAACGCGTGACAATCTCGACTAGCACGTAGTAATATTCGAGGACTGTACGCCCTATGGCCTAGTATAGAGGAGGCCCTCCTCTATACTGACAAAGCCTGGCAGATCGCCACGAGGAACGGCCGCCGAAATTGAAAAGGTAGAGCGGCAGACAACGGATTGGGGGGGGGGGGGAGGAGGAGGAGGAGGAGGAGGAGGGAGGGAGGGAGAGGATGGATGGATGGATGGATGAATACGGCTGAGCCCTTTGGATCGGGCGGTAGCTTACGCCACCTAGCCAATTTGTCTTACCATTTAAGCTTAGAATATTTAAATGTGAAAACTATATACACTCCACACTGAACAGAAAGTGAGGCTATAAAACCCCCTTGCCATCAGTTAATAAGAAAATACCTAGTTTTCTCGTGCTTTCTGCCACCATTCACTTAATCTTTGCTTGGTAATCTCTACTGTCTTGTAATCCACTTTTCCTTCGCTGTCTCTAAAACCCAATGACTTTATTAAATCTGGCTCACGTGGCTCTCCTCGCGAGGACCGCGAGGAGAGCCACGTGACAGCGCCCCGCTGCGGTGAGACGTGGAAACACACTTTCTCCCGAGCAATGGAATGTCCGCTCGTGCTCCTCGCGGTCCTCGCGCTACCGCTTCTTTTCTCGTCGGGTTTGGAAACCATGTTTGGAAACCTCGCCGCTGCAAAAGCTGTGCGCTGACGTCCAGGTTCCTCGAGAAATGCTCTGTGTTACCAGATCCTCGCGCTCCAAACCTCACATCATTTGCGTCCATGCGGGTATTTTATGCGCCATGAGCGTTCGCTTCACCGTGTTAGTTTCACACCGCAGAAGTAGTGGCTCGAAGGAACCAGTAAGTAGAAAAATCCGTCAGTACCCAGCAATGGCGTATGGTCGGCCTGCCAAAGGTCCCCGCATCCTCAGATCAAGCTTCTACTTAACGTCTGCAAAGAACGGCGATCTCGATGTTGTGGAATGCACGTTGCAGAAGCACTGTAGAGCTGAGAATGCAGTCAGTGTCACAACCCCGGAGAGCTCGAGGTCACTGCTTTGAAGCGTTGTTCCGCAGAACGATCGATCACTCGCCCTAGAAATGCATGTCTCAAAGCCAGGAGCGCGGGCTAGCTCGCGTTTGTAGCTTTGGCCCCAGTCTCAGCTTATCAGCGTTATCTGCCAAGTCACATTCAGGACTAAGTAACTCCACGAGTGAGCCATAATGCCACGAACTGGCGCTGTTCTTAGGAACTCATGACGTGGCGGCATTCCAACAGAGTTTCACAGACCGTCACCAGACGCAATTTTGAAATCTGTTCATTCGTTTTAAATTTCGTTTTCTTGATTTACCTGCTTGCAACCCAGAAAACACTAGTCTAGGCTAGTGTTTCTGCCAGCGGCCGGCACAACATGAACCACATCTAAACAAAGAAATAAAAGTGCAAACATTTCGTTTCCGTACAGGTTGAACGGAGCATAGCGTTTTATTCGCACGCGCTGTCGTAGAAATGAGACTGAAGTCACGCGCTCGAGAATGCAGACACTCTCCAGAAATCATGTATAGCGTGTATTCACTGGCGGCCACTATCCGTGTGCGCTAATGCTGAGCACGTGCTGATGGCTAGCTTCCACAGTTAATTTTGCAACGTGCACCCCGCACCATCAAGATTGCCGGTCTTGACAGCCTATCAATGTGAGCTCGTTCCTGAGCATGCGCTCTAAACAGTGACCTCAAATATGGCGGCCAGTGAATACCCCCTATTGGGTGGTGGCATAGTGGCGTATACCAACAATACTGTCGTGCCCGCATACAGAAGAAAGCATTTAATATCGTATACGTATGCCTTCGTCACTGCGTTTGAGACTCGGGCATCGCGGGTCAAACTTTCCAAACCGGTCGGTCTTTGTGGACGCTTTGTATCGGAGTGGTTGAAGAGCCTCGATTATCAATCTTGCTGTACTGGCTAGTCTTTTTTTTTTTTCAAATTTTATATTTTTAGTCGCTCATCAAGCTGGCAATTTTTCGATGTTCCTTGGTAAATTCAGAGCAATTCAAAAGCGCTCCAATGCGAGCTGCGAGCCCGCGCTTGCACGTGCAAGAAGATACAAAAAAAAAAAACGCTTCGAAAGTGCTCGCAATCCGCCTGTGGTTGAAATCGCCATTATACATACATAACATCCGATTCGTGAGGGTTCTAAAGCACTTATTTCCTCAGCAATTACACAAACCTATAGCGTAGCCCCCGTATTGACAATCCTAGTCCTACAATCTTGGATAAATGTCTGGCGGCTGGCCTAAGGACGCCGTTTTGAAGGCGGTCGTAGTGTAGTCTGAGACACTCGCATAACAAACATTTTCGTTTTTCTTTCGATGCAAAGTTCACAGCCAACCGAGCCACGTCGGTTCCTTTGCTGATCCGCGGTGCTGAACAGAAATAGCCGCACCGCGGTCTGCAGGATCAAGTTTTCGGTAAGAGAACGCCGCAACCACGGCGTACACCATCCTGCCGCGGTGCGGTGTGCCCGGACTTCAGAGTGTTTCCGACTGCTCGATAAAGGCACGTGGGGCCCCTCGTTTGCAGCATTTATTTTATACATACTGCCAACCTTTGCGGGTTATTCCAGGAGCGTGGTTTACAACATGTAGTTATACAAAGTATGACACAAGATACTATACACATCGTCATTAATTTTATGCATCAGGAAACAAGTTCAACATTTTTTTTCTTCTTGCAAGTGCCTCTGCGGAAGAATTGGCATTCTGTAAAAACATTCTGTGGCAATTTGTTCCAGTCTTCAAAAGTTTTGACGAGAAAAGAAAAAAAACAGTATCCGTAGACTTCAATGTTGGGTAGGTGCAGGTCAACTGAAAATTTGTGATTTAAACGCCCAGATTGCCTTCCAGGCGATCTTATGTAACCTTTTCCCGCTTTCTGCTTTTTTCCCGCTTCCTCCTCGCCCCCTTCTACCCTCGTCCGCCGTCGCCTGTTTCCTCCTCCCCCACGGTGAGGAGGATCTTCTGCCTTGCAGAATCTCGAGTCTGGTCGTCGGCTTTTAAGATACAACACTAAAAAAATTTAAACCGAGCAATTTTACGCTTTGTTGCTAATGGGGCTTAGCTCCTTTCAACAAAGCCGTAACAAAACCACCTATTGTACAGAGCAATCTAGTTGCGAGTCTTTGAATGCGTTCTAGTTGACCTATTTGAGTTGGTTAATGGGGATCCCCAAATCATCGACGCATACTCTATTGCTGGGCGCACCAGAGTAGTTGCGAGCTGCGAGGAGGAGGAGGAGGAAATAACTTGATTGAGTCCAAAGAAGAGGCAGAGAAAATCATTTTATCGTCTGCAAAGGCCTCCGCCTTTCCGCCCGCTTTGCCTCGGTCAACCCGCTTAGAAGGCATTCGCCATTAAACTACAAGCGCCGTTGAAGTTGCTGCCAGCTCTCTTAAATCTGGGCTCTGTACCGCGGTGCCGCGGAAATGATAGCGTCGCGCCCCAACCTGATATCGTGGCAGGCAGTGCTGAATTTCAAAGCTGGGGATGACGTCTGTTTTGTTTCGCGTAACCCGGCCACACACAAACAGCTGCACAGCTATGAGCCGTCGCTGCGACTGGGGTGTCTCGTTGCGTGGCGTATATCCAAGGGAGAAAACCATGGTGTAAGGTGCGAATGTTTTCGGTAAACACAGAGAAACTCAAAAGTCACCCCGCGAGTCCGTTTGATGAAAATCGGGAAAGAAGATCGAAAAACCCCGAACTGGATCGCTTTCCTCCAAGTAAGAGAACCCGGACTTCGCTGAACGGAATATATACTTGCACGTAGAGCGCTTTATTTCGCGATGGTTCCGAGCACGGCCCCCCGTACAAGGACGTTGTCAAAGTATATTCGGGTCCCGCGAACGTTTACGTGGCAGTTGGGGAAGATCCACGCCCGTGCCCTGCTTTCTTCAACATAAACCGCGATAAACACCAACTTTCTTGTTCAATGCAAAAAAAAAAAAATAATTGTCAGCGAAAAGTTTTTGATTTTAGGGATCTAGAAATGTCGGAATTTGAATTTGAAAATGTATTTGTATTTGAAAATCTGACCTCAGAGAGACTAAAAGATCTGACGAGAACAAAGCTACGAGCTGTGTACACCGACGCCCTGTCTCTACCGTCGTGTAACTCGCCTTGCGTACAGAAGTCACGTGTCGTTACTTTACAGGGCACGGGATTTGGGGCCGTTCGGGCTAGAGGAAGTGTACGCTTCGAGTGTCTGTCGCTGTGCAGTGTTGCCATCTTTTTGTTTTTTGCGCGCCGCTAAATTGAGACCAGAAAGTCACTAAACAGTCGCCAGATTCGCCAGGAAGTCGCTAAAATATTCGCGGAATTCCAAAAGCTTATTAAACCCTTTTAAAATAAGTGAACCTCAAATAATCATATCTCAGGTATTTTGAGAGGTTAAACTTACACTGAAAAACAATTAGGACGGTTTTTATTTCTAATGTTTTATTTGGGAAACGACTAGGTGGTAAGTACGAAAGTACGAGTCTGAAACGGTACTATTTAATTTTAACACAGATATAATGACTGCTTTGTCTTCAAGAACAGTTCAACGGAACAGTCTAGAAGAAGAAGGGATCTTCCTTGATGGTGACTGCACTCAAGTCACCTAAATCTGCCAATATGTCGACGGTTCGTTGCCAGCTTTGTAGGCTTCAGCTGTGCCAATTCACCAAACAACTTCTTCTGGAAGTTCGTAGTCGAAACACGTCTTTGCGTGCCTTTTGAGGCCAGACGTTTGGCGGAGAGCACGTGGGTACGTGGGCGCGAAAGAGATGGTCTGCAGTGTTGACTGCGCCGCTAAATTGAGCATATATCCAAAGCAAACTGGCTAGAGAAGCAAAGGTTTAGCCCGTGAGCATTTCTAAAATTGTTCAAAATAACAGATTACGGTTGAACACCAAAGTCAATAAAAACGTCAGCTAGCCGCTACATTAAAAAAATCCGTCGCTAAATGTATAGAAACTCGCTAAATCTAGCGACAAAATCGCTAAAATGGCAACACTGTCGCTGTGATATGGACCGTGCACTCTGAATGGACCGGATCGATGGATGGATGGAGGATACAGCTGAACAAGGCACTACGATGGGTGGCGCAAGCCGTTCTTTCCGCGTAAAGACGCCGCAAACGCTGAGCACGCAAACTAACTTCGGCGGGGAGTTCCGCGCATGCGCAAAACATGCGTTCGGCTCCCGAGCAAGTGTCATATCAGCCCGCTCGAAACGACGTCTTGCAAAGAAAGCTGGCACGTGAAGACCGCCTCTCTTGAGCTCGCGCGTTCCAGTCTTGGCAATCCCTTCTGCGAAAAGGTCAAGTATTATTTATTCTTTGCTGGTTATTCTTTTTTTTTTAAAGTAGCCTCGTGGGAACTCTTCATTCTTCCTTGCCCAACTCAACCACGTCAACCAGTAATAAGAAGATGGTCTATAGTTAGCAACTGTAACGATAAAAAAAAAACTAATAAAAAGCTGCTCATACGAGTTTTCTTATTACTATTTTCTTTTGAAGCCTTCCGGCGACCCCATCGATCTGGTTCCTCGGTGGGAAATCCCCGCGCTCACGAAAACCAGAATCCGGCCGCGGTGGTGGCGGCCGGGGCAAGGGTAACCGCCCTTGTTGGGTGCACTCAACTCTCGGGGTGTTCTCTGCATTGTGAGTGCCGAAGGGGTTAACTCCTGCGACTGCCCTCGTCGTTCATTGGACTCTGCTGGGCTTTCCCGGGCGACTCTCTCCGACCGAAAATTATCGCAGGACATCACTCCCGGACATCGGGCTGCCCGGAGCATTGCACTCTCTAATCTCGGGGCAGCTGCCCGGTCGCGGCCATAGAGCCACTAAGGTATCGGCACTCAGTTTTTCGATTTTTCCCATGGGCGCCGCCATTTTGGTGCTATAGTATAGAGCGGGCACGGTTGGCTATCGTTACACGATTCTAAAATGCTGCTTTCTGAGCTCTGGAATCTGGATGCGATGCTAGGAAACTCGGGCGGTATCGTTTTGCTGCGTTGCGTACTGTTTTACCATTTATGGAAGTAACCGTTTTCTGAGATTTCAAATGAAGTTTCAGATAACTGGCAACAATGATTCCAAGACCCAAATAATACTTTTTTGTGGTCGTTTTTGTTTCTAGGCTACCGTTAAAAAGTGTACAGATATTAGCGTCCATCCACCCACCCTTGTTCGAAAGGTCGTTACTCTGAGGCGTAGCTTATTTCGAGGCTCTAGGCGGCGGCAGTGAGCCATCGTCGGTATTTCTCGTCGAACGAAAAAACAACAAAAAAGAGCGAAACTAGCATCCGTACACAACGGCCGTGGCGGATCGTGACATGTATTAAAACGATTTGTCACGTGCGTTCCCTTCTGGTTAGATGGACGAGTCAAACCGAAGAAATTCGATTAAATATGGCGTAGCTTCCTCGGCGTGAGGTAAGAGGTCTGCCTCAAGATGTACGGCGCCATATTTCACAGTTCGAAACAGGCAACGATTTTCAACGCGTGCTTTGGAACTTGTTTCCACCGCGGTCTTCGAGATTTGACCGGCAAGCGCCATAAATATTCGACGCGCTCCTGCCTCCTAGAGAGCGAATATGCCCAGTACTCTAACGTCTCGAGGCCCATTTTGACTGTAGCGTTCAACTACGTTGCGGCGGCTGACGTCGAGATAAGGAGTCAGCACGACAACGAAGCGACGCAACGCTTAGTTGTCGTGGCAAGTCGCAGTCGAGTACATTTGGACTATTTCGATGCAACCCTCCGTAACCTAGTCAAATGGTAATGTTTGAATGGGCTTGCACGGGGCTCTTGCACCGTATGTTCTCGCAAAAGCGAATGCAAATACTGCCGTTGCCGCTTTCAAGGTTGGGGACCGTCCGCGAGTGGACAGCAGAATGGTAAGTTCAAAGCGAGACAATTAACCGCCTAGCCATACAGAATAATCGAAGCCCGTGCACGTAGCATTTCGGCGTCATCACAGTGAACAATGCGTCCAAATTAGACGCTCGGCGTAGGGCTCGGACCCAAATGCTGGGTTGGCGTCTTCGACTCTGAGGACGTTCCGTGGTGGAGCAGGTGGTTCCGCTTTGATCACTCTAGCTGGTGTTGGTCACACTGCTAATGCATCCTACAGACTTGGGCTAGGTGGCGCAAGCTACGGCCCGTTACGAAAGGTATAGCCATTAACCTCCATCCATCCATTCAGTTTGCAGACACTGCCTGAAAGGTGTTTCTTCCTCGTAGGACGGTTCGGTCAAGTTGGGCCTTCAAAAACGGTCCGCAGAGATGCTCAGTGAGTATACTGCTGTGTGTGAGGATGGTAGCTGTGCCCGCCTGCGTACCTACCTCGCGGTCTCATCTCGGGCGATAAGCAGTATACGCCTTTCCAACGTGGCGAGTGTGCTGGGCATATGGTAGAGGCTGCTGCGCGCCGCGGCAACCTCGGCCCGTCCAGACCTCGGTGTAGAACCTGCGTTGTGCCGAGGACGCGCGCAGTCGAGAATCGCGCGGCCTCGGCAGGAAGGCGGAACGCGCCTATTTCAAGCCGCATCCGGGATTCAGAGAGGAGCTAAAAAGGCTCGACTTCCGTTTTTGAATGTGCGCTTTGGATGCATCCGGCAGACTCCTTTATTTATGACTTTTTTCTTATTACTTTTTTTTTTAGGGTGCGGCAAACGGTGAGCTTAGGGCCGAGAAAGTCATTTATATGCTTCAGAGCACGACTTGAAACTTATTGTAGCTAAGCGATCGAAACCACAGGAACGCGTTGTTGCCGTCCTCCAGAAATGTTAGAACAGTCAGCGACAGAGCAAAACGATCGCGAGTTTCCCAACACCGTACTTAAGCTAAAACACATTTTTTGTTATGTTTCTTTGCATTGTAACTATTGCCAATCAGACCTCTTTCAAAAGTTTGCGCCAACGCCTGTCCGCCATTGCTTGACCACGTACTCCGAGCGTGTATTGGACACTGAGTGTGACGTCAGCGTTCGGCGACGGCTCCGGACCCAATCACGCGCCTCGTGTCGAAGCAATGGCGACCGCCAATGTTGCTCGACGGACTTCTTGAAAACGGTCTATTGCGTCCCTTCTGCACTCAGCACGAAAAATGGCGGCGCCCGCGAGTAGAGTAGAGAGTCGAGCGCGGATAACGTGAGACCCGCAACCCCCAATGAACCGATCGGAATTTTAGGAAGGGCGCTCGAAACTGATTTGCTCGCGGAGGCCGTAGCTTTCGCTCTTTGCAGACTTATATGCTGAAACGGTGTTTTCTTTTCTTTCTTTTCATAATCGGCTGTTCCGATCTGCGAATGGTGAGGCCTGAAAGAGGAAGTGATTCGATGCATTTTCCTCTCGATAAGAAAACCGGGGAAATTAAACGTCGAGATGTTTGTGTACCTGGGACGGAAAGGCTGATACCTAATTGAGTTGTTTGTTTGTTTAGCCAGCGGGAAGTTAGCCAGCTCCAACGGGCGTCCGGGTTGCCGCTGTAGATGAGGAATTTAGCCAGTGGAGTACCACCGCTAGGCTGGGGTTTTTAGAGTGCGTCACGCAGTAGAGTGATGCACGACCGCTCACGTCGGTACGATGCTCATCCCGACTGAAACGGACAGGGGCGGAGGAAGCTGCTATGGGCGGCACATGGACTCGATAACTCGGAGTCTGACACGCACGCACGCACACGCACACACAAAAGCACTCATATATTAAGCGATCGAAAAGTGCTGGCTTCCAGACACGCTCCAAGGTGTGTGGAGAAACCTATGGAGTATGTGATTTCACACGCTCACGCGCGAACATGACAACTTGACGGATCTCGTCACAGCTGAAAACCCGGTGAGCAACGGGTTAAACCGAAACAACGAAAAAGTAAGTTTCATCGTTGCCAGATTGAAGAAAATAGGGGAAGTTATGCAATACAAAAAGAGGAGAGAGAAAAAAGAAGTTTGAAATCACGGAGGCTAAAACGGAACAGACAAAACCTGCTCTCTCCTCTCCGCCACCGTGCCAGATCCTGGCAATCCGGACACGAATCTACTTCTTTCTGCTCGTGACACTAGGAGATTCTCGTTCTTTTATTTTATTTTTCTTCTCGCTGTCCTCAAGTCTCGGCTAGCTGGCCGTGCGTTGGCCGTCTGTCAAGCTCAGGCTGCCCCGTCTGCTTCTCCCCCCCCCCCAACCCGGTCGACAGCGAGAAAGAACCTGCGTTACTGCCTCGTCCAATCAGCAGTCGCCTTCCCATCACGTGACAGCGTTCCGCTCTAGCCCCGCGGTGTTCCGCTCTAGCCCCGCGGTGACCATGCGGTGTCGTCAGGCGATTCTGATTGGTCGAGCCAGTTGAACCAGCTGGAGCTTCACTGTCAGTCCACAATGGGTAGGGTACCCGGCCCTGGCGTTGTTCCAGACCGTTGCAGACGTCGAGGTCGAGTCTCCCTCCTCCTCTTTTACGGAAGCCCTGGGAGAGGAGGTCTGGAAGGCCTCGGCGGAGGAAACGCCGCCGAGGCTCAAGGCTGATCACCGGCCGAGGAATCGTTACGCAACGCAGCGCCTTATTGGAAATGCAGCTCTTTTCCTCCCACGTCTAATAGCAGGATGATTTCCGTTCCTTGGCTCCCCGTTCAATTCAGTGTGTCAAGAGCACGCGGTGGTGGCATTTGGAAGTCCGAATTGCCCGCAGGTTGCGGCCCAACGCCGACATGGCGCCTTGAGCGTACGCGAGATCCGGCCTTGAGATTCTTAACGTGACGTCAAACGCGGTGCTCACTCACTGCTGGCGCGAAAGGCGGCTTGCAGTCACAACCCTGGACTCCAAACAAGAGAGTCACACAACATGATCTTCATTCGTACAGCCGGATGCCGATCCGTCTGTCTTCTGAATCTATCGCAACCTAAAATCATAAAACCACGCAGTAGGTTCTTTTTGTTTCTTTTTTCACGGGTTGAAGATATGACTTTATGGACTTGGCTTGACTTTTCGTCCTCACAGAGGTCACGTGGCTATGTTCAGTTCAGTCGATCTAACATTTTCCCTCCCGGTTCTGTGGGGACTGCCTACGTTAAAAACCTCATCATTTGATAACATAACGACGTGTGTGTCGAGGAGATACGTGACGGTAACTGGAGTGTGACAATAGACGATGTGACTTTAGGTGGAGTGGGTCTTGGCTCCTCTATCTTCACGGAGAGCCATCTTGTTCGAAGACAAGATATGTGATGCTAACGACAATGGGACTGTAGACGACGTGATATTAGGCGGAGTTGAACGTAAGAACGCAATCGCTCTTCCCTCGCAGCTCTGTTTTGTGTGCCGAGACGATTTAGAGAAAATTCTCTCTGCACGTTCTGAATCAGGATTGTGCCGGCGGTCGTGTTCGCAGAAAGCATTACGTGGCGAAAAGAACAATGGCCACGATGAGCTGGAAATTCCTCCGCTCAGATAAGCGGCCCATCATTCGGCCGCTGGCGATTGAGCCTTGTACGAAGAATTCCGGTCTTTCGTAACGCTCACGGCAAACTTTTTTTCTGTTTTTGGTTACGACAGTTTTTGTAAAGGATATCGACATAGGAAGGCATCTAGGTGAATCCAAACGGTCGTGCCTTGACTACGTATCCTGAAAGATTCTTGAGAAACGGAGCTGATTGCTCGGTGGCGCGCGTTGGTTCAGTGGGTACTACTTAGCTCTGACTCAACAAGCCAAAGAAGTCCCGTTTTCGAGTGCAGAAACATGGCGGCGCACACAAGAAACTCGAGGATTGAAAATGCCCGGTCTGGCTACGGTCAGGAAGCAGGCGGTTACTATATTTCGCTTCAGTTAGTCGAGACGCAACATGCTGCTACTGGTCGTGGTCAATATGCCTGAATACTGGCGTGCTGGCAGGGACGCTGGAAGCCCGGAGCCTGCGCTTGTGGCATCGGTTGCGTCTGACCCAAGCTGAACAAGCAGAGGTAAACACAGGTAGACGTCGACACTGGAAGATAATCAATATCATCATTTCATTTTTCCAACTTTTTTTGGCGATCAAGGTTAGAGATACATATTAAGACGTTAATTGCGCGTCGTTATATTTTATTTACTGATTAATGGTCGTCGAAGGTAGACACAAGAAAATGATTTCTCATCGACGGAAATAAGAGAACAGACCAATGGCGATACGGTAGTGTTGGTTCTTAAAGCAATGACTGTAAATTCACATAATCATAAACATCAATTTATCGAAGGCACTGACGCGCAGGAACTGAAGGTTTTCACCAGATACATTTGTACATGAGATAAATAATTATTCATATTGTCAGAGCTGGCATCAAAATACTGATGATGTGAATGGCGTTATAAAATACAGAATACAGAATACAATATATCATACCAGTGATCGCGGCACGCAGGCCATAAATGCCGCCAGAATACACCTTTAGAGATAGCCCCTGCGCGACCTTTAAATAATAAACGGTAGAGGTTATGTCCGGAAGCAGATAGACTAAGGGATCAACTTTCACACCAGAACTGATTATCATCAGAGCAAGATCAACACATAAGCACATCTGGGTTAGCCAGCAGGCTCAAACAGCAATATTATCTTTTGGCGATGATCGACACCGAACGACTTTCAATCTTCCAGCGAGAGGGATGATTGTTTTAATGATAATATTATATCAATAACTGACGATCAGAAGAAAGGTCGTCGAATGCCACCGCTGACTGCTGGCATATTCAGGGTTTACTTTTTGTTCTTCAGAGATGATGATGTATCAATACGTCTTCAGCATATGTTAAAAATACGAATTCGTAAAACGATTTTACGCTTCGATGAGGTCAGAATACGCTCTTCAGCGCTGTAATCCAGTAACGTGATATGGCTGTTCAACTTTTTTTTTTGATAGCCGTCCGTCATTAAAGAATATTAAAATATATGTCGCCCGCCATCGGTTCATCTATGCGGTGTCTTGCAGCATTTTATAAAAATGCACAGACGCTTTCCTGTTGAAGAAAGAACACCTGGAAACAGGCAGAGAACAGAACAGCAGACATCATTAAAGCTGTCAGCGACTTTTCACCGGCTTTACAATACGCGCCTTCTTTGGGGAGAATGGAGAAAACAGAATTCGGTATACCGTTTGTAGTAATGTTGTAGCCAGATGACTATTACACTTTAAAGACGGAGCGTTGCAACTTTATTCTACCAGATATTTTTAATTTACGAACTGCTGTTTATCCGGCATTATTCGACACAGAACTGACCAGGAAACGACGATACCCACTGGGCACGTTTAATATCGGAATAGGCGGCAATGCAGGCGAGAGAGATCAACGAAGAACACGACGATATGCTTTTGCATAGCGGCATAGAAGCGCGCGCAGGTAGAGAGAGCAGCAGCAGAGACAGGCAACAGCGGTTCTGACCGGCAGACAGCCCTGTTATTTAGTTTTATACGTCATATAGCGATAATACCTGAATACAAAAGAGACCAGACGCTGAACAGAATGATGAGATAATTGAATAACAGATATAGTGATTTCTGGCGATAATCATCTTTACTGATATGGGATGCTGAATTTTCTTGTTAAGGCAGATGAGGAACGATTTTATTTTTTGGTTTTATGATTTTAATTTTTTTAAATTATTTTTATAATACCGTAAAGAAAATTTCTGATTTAAATATACTGTATCACACAATAGAGATAACATCAATCAACGGAACTGCGATACATAACCACGAAAGAGTCCATCGGCATACCAGCATATGTTGAGATTTTCACCATAGATAGAAGCATTATTGATTGAATATATTAACGGTTTTGTTAATAGCGACAACTGAATGATTCATCGAATACAGACATCAATTTTCCTCTTCGCTCTTTGACTTCCCCGTAACTATAGTGAAGATCGATTGCACTGGTTACTGGATTAATGGAGACTAAAACATGTTCTGAACGAGTCAGATACCCGTGGCAGATCGTCTCGGAAGATTGACGCTACGCCGAGCGGTAAGAATGAAATCGCGTTGCAGTTGCCGGCATAGTCGAACTCCAATCGAACTGCGTTAAAAGTTCGAAAATGTCGAACCTGGTCGAACTCTAACGCGGGCGCGTTCGACACATCTCTAATCACCGAATCCTATCTTTGTTTCGCTGTCTTTCTTTTTTTTTTTTTTTTTTTTTAACGTGTGATTGCCTTGGCGAGAGTGTGGTGTAGACTTTGAGCAAATTGAGATTCAGCGCGTCCTTCCGAGGTTGGGTCACGGCGCGTCGCCCGAATGATCAAACGCCTCGACGAGTTCACTTTCGAGGAGCCCTTTAAGCGCCCAGGAGACGGCCTTCTTCTCGGGTCACCCGACGCCGCTTCTGCCTAACCGACTTTGATCGGAACGATGGATTGTGCGAAAAGACTGCAAACTACGCGCCTCGCTCCAAATTAGCCAAGGCAACTGCTGATGGATTTTTTTTTTGTCATTGGTGCCTATTTGTCGCGATTTATGTGTCGTACGCGTGTGGGTCATAAATTTAATAATAATAAAAATAGCAAATCACACTTTTTTTTTCTAAGTTTTCTAATATATTTGCCACATGCCAACATGTGGGTTCACTTTTTTTTCTCCTTATGAACTGAGTACAAGTTTAAAAACTTCCCGCTCACAAAACGAAGATTGTGTAATAAAAAAAAAAGTCAAATGCGATTGAATTTAAGGGGATAACTAAAACGGGTAACATGTTGCTCGCAACGGTGGCAAGTCAATACGTCGTTTGCGTATCATTAGTAAATCGGATTTCTGCTGAATTCTCGACCAACGCCGAGGTGCCGATTACACATTTTGAAGGTCAAAGTGGCGTGGGAATCGGACGACGTGTTTCGCGCGTGTTTTCCTAGAAGAGTTCCGCGCATATACGCGCCCTGTCTCCCAGCCATGCTCCGCCTCCTCGGCTCTCGGTTGAGAGCTGGGGCAGGTGCGGTTGATACACAAGAAGCAGGAGACTCAATAAACACCCTGGGGCGTAAAGTTACAGAGATGCGGTGCAAGGGAAATGCAGAAACGTGGATATAATACGGATGCGGCGCAGCACTATACGAAGCACGTATACCGACAGCCAAAATAGTTCAGTGCAAAACGACAGCATCAACAATGAAGGAAATATTGAATGTCGAGGTTAAATGCTCCGATAAATACCCTTTAAGGCTGTGAGAAAATTCTTCGACACTCTCTCCGGCTCCATTCTTCAAATGGTGATAAAAAAATATAAAGAAATGCTCGAGACAATTTGGCGTCAGGAGGACGCGTTAGCGACTTGCTGTGAACACTTTTAACTGCGCGGATTGATCTTGGTTTTAGGTAGTTTGGGACGTCAATATTGAAAGTATCGTGGAAGGACAGGAACGAAAGGGTCAAACGGGTGCGGTAGCGTAGTTCGCCGTATTTATTATATATAAAACGAAACAAAATATAAAATTTCACTTTGCGGTAGACCGCGATAGACGCGACGAGCGCTTCCCGGCCAATCTGTCGCGTGAACGTATCACGTGAGTATAACCACACCGCGAATGGCGGCGCCCTTTCCGAAGGTCATGTGACACTATACACGGCACGATACTGACTTGGGTGGCATGGAGCGTCTTCTGCTGTCCATACCGAACAGAAACGGATTATTGTGAGTGATTTCCTTTCACGGTATACACCCGCAGTTTATCCGGTACTCGTTTGCTATAAATAGAAATAATGCCATATGGACATCGAGAGAAAGCCTTCTTGTGGCATTATGCTGCGATTACCGGTAACAACGATGGGCCGCAAAAGACGCTACGAGCCACCGGAGCCGATCCATGGCTGGGAGGGTGTCACGTGCCCTTCCGGTTGGGCGGAGCGACGCGGAGAGCGCCAAGTCACGTGACAAGCTACGAACTAGCGATTGGCTCGTGTAGCTCGCAGCGTCCATCCATCGCGGCACATGGTAAGGTCAAATGGGTAGGGGGATCGCGATCTTCTGCTTCACACCGAAGCCGGCTGAATCACGCGAAAACCCTCTGGCGACCTTGGAGCCGTCTTTTCTCCCCTGGCAGTCCAAGAAACGGTATCGAACCGCCTTTGGACGGCTGCTCGAGTCGATATTGGGTGCAACGCTGTGCCAAGTACAGGACGCCATGGCAAGGTCATTGGACTGACTCAGAGCAGTCTTTTTTCTCTCTTCTCTCTCTCTTCTTTGTCTCGATCTTTTTCCTGTCTCCAGCATCTTCTGCCTTGTGGGGACGGGGTTTCCTTAAAGAAAACTTTTTTTTTTGTCTTTCTGTTTCTTTGGTTGCCTGGATGCTCAGCTTCCTGGCGGCGGTGCGGAGAACTAATTCCGGACTGGAAGTGGCTGCCAATTCCGGCTTGGCAGTCCCTGTCCCTTTTGTCCTCGGGTCCGGAACAGAAGCCGACCGTCCGGACGTACGGGAGCAGCCCGCGCGGCTGCTGGTTCGGTCGTGCTGATTGATCTCAATATACACCCCAATCAATCAATCGCTTCGTCCGCTTTGTCTCCGTGCTAGCTTTCATGCACAGTTTGTACCGAACACCTGTCCAGTCGTTTATAGTCTGCAAGTGGTTGTTTCCTTTTATATGTATATATATACATATATATATATATATATATGTATGTGTGTGCGTGTTTCTTTCGGACATTCAGGCGCGGTCTAGGGGTCATCACTCAAAAAAGGTTGGAGATACAAATACTTGACTACGATTTCACGTCAATGTACTTTTTTTCTTTCCCAGATAGGCCACGGAATGGGCCTGTGTGTATACCAAAGTTACCCTCGCGATTAAGGAACTTTTAGTGTGTCAGTAGTCATGTGTATCTCATGTTTGTGACATCACACCAAGATGGCGCTGACTGTTGAAGGAAGCATGCGCAGATGGTTAATTTTTTTCCGAAAGATGGTCCCCGTGCTTCCGCAGAATGTACTACAGCGAAGGAGCGCTAAGCAGTGCGTTGGTGCACAGACTCAGTAGAATGGGTTGTGTGAGTGTGTAAGGGCCACATTGCACGAAGGACCGCGTGTCATGCACAGTATAGTGCTCGGCATTTCCATGGGTCTGCAAATAGCAAATGCAAATAGCGAAAAATGTCGTTTGTGTATTAGTACAGCGGAAAATCTGGCGCTCTGAAAATTGTTTTCGCCCGCATTGTGCGGCTGTCAGTAACACTGTTCTGTATTGCGCATTCTGTTCCGGCGAACAATGCACGCCACGCTGTGTTCTAACGCCACGTGCACGTGCCAATACGTACGTGTGAAGCCGAAGGAAAGTTCAGCGCCCACGTGTTTGTTAATCGAGGAGAGAGAGAGGTCCGACTGGAAGCGTGCGACTAACAAATGAATCCACTCTCTCGCCGCGCTGCAAAACGGGGTCGCTTTTCAGAGCACAGCGAGCAGGGGGACACAGTTTAATCGTTTAGGGATCCAATGACTCTGTTATTCAATTTTCGAACTGTCTCAAAGCCTAAAAAATCTACAAATTTATATACATATTCTTTTTTTTCGGTCGCGACATAAGATGTTGTTAATAATATACTAACTTAACTCTCTTGCGCCATGCCGCGGCGGTGGCGCCGCACTTCCGGTCCGAGGTGTGGGCAAAGAACGTCATGTGGATCGGGTAAGTCTGTCCCTAAGTCGTTGGAGAGAAAGAGATACAAAACGCGTTCTTTATAAACATCCTCTAACATGCAACCGCGGGGGAAAATCCTAATTGTAATCCATTTCTCGTGCCCATTTAGCTCAAGCTTGTGGGCGTTCTCCCAATCTGCACGGTGCTGCTTCGAGTAATTATTCCGAAAGGGGGATGATAATTTCCGCGAAATCTCAAAAACAATTTTTATGACAACTTGTTTTTTTCTCTGGAAAGGATTTAAATGGTTTCACTTTATTTGGCGTCGTCTGCTGCAAAAAACAAGCAAAAAAAAGTTTCCGCTACAAATAAACACAAGAAAAACAACCAATTGCTTCTACCTCCCTTTGTTTTTTATTATTCTGAACTCTTGCTTTATAACGTTAGGCTGGTTGCTCGACGGTATTCATTTCTTTAATGTTATTATTGAGCGCAATTGTTTCTTTATCTTTTTTTACGTTTTGGTTGTCAAGAAATAAAAACGTTATAAGTGCGGAGATTGCGAAAGCGCCTAGTCCGTTTCATGCAGTCTCCTTCCGAGAATCATTACGCCACGGAATATTACCCTTTTTATTACAGTCATTTTCTTGGCCGTCCGTCCCGACAGTTCACTTGTCCCAGGCACTTGCATGGCTAACTCTTCTGCTTGCACGAGTATTTACTTAATTGTCTTTAATAAAGGAAAAATAAATAATTTAGATTGCTATAGCGATAACGCAGTTTCATGTATCTGCCGCGTGGGCTTTCGTTTCGCTCAGTCGGTAATCGCTCCATGCTGGAAATTATTCTCTCTTAATCTTGCAGAAAAAAAAAGAAACTTCAGTGGTGGGAAATACATGATGCAGAAGGGTGGAGAGCTGTGTGGGAGGGGCTTGTAATGCTTTTCTTTACCTGCAACGGACTGTAGCAGGTATTCATTTATACATAACACTCCACGTGTTTTGTGCAACGATGACACAGACCCGAGTGTCTAGCTGCACACACACGCACACACATACACTCTTTTGAATTTTTTTTTCTTTTTCTGATTTATTTGAACATTGCGCCCGACAGGACGCTATATGCTCGATCGCCGTTCGTTTTTTGGAATGCGGTTCTCGTCTGACAAAATGCTCGTTTTCGGCCATACTCACATGTTTACTAACAGCGTGATGTCGATAGCTAGGGACGTATAAAAGGAGGGGGCAGGGGCGGATCCAAGGGGAAGGGGGGCGACGGGTGCGGCCGCCCCCCCCCCAAACAAAGTCGACCCCCCCCCCCTCCCCCTTCTCGGAGGGCAATTTGACATGGGTGGACCCCCCGGTGCACAAGAAAGAATGGGCGAATAGTATCCTTACAAATTCCCCCCCACCCCCAAAGTCCAAACTCAGTTCTGGATCCGCCCCTGGAAGGGGGGGCGCCTACGGTTGGAGTTTGCCCAGGGCGCTTCATGGTGCAGGGCCGGCACTGGACAGACAGACAGACAGACAGACACACACACACACACACACACACACACACACACACACACACACACACACACACACACACACACACACACACACACACACACACACACACACACACACACACACACACACACACACGCGCGCGCACACGCACGCACGCACGCACACACGCACGCACACACACACGCACGCACGCACGCACACACACACACACACACACACACACACACACACACACACACACACACACACACATACATATGAAAGAAATGAGAAAAAATGCAGCTTTCCTCGTAGGAGTGCTCGCGAAGAACTAATCATTTTGGAGAGAACCATACACATTCGAGCTATGTTTCTGACACAGCCGGTCACATCGATTGTGGCGCTTGATGTTCACGAAAAGTGAGATGAACGAATGAAATGAATGAATGAATGTGAACTTGCTTCTGAGGGTGTACCTTCGCAGCGTACTAAGGTGGTAAACTGGGCGAGTTGGTAAACGTTGAACACGATGAAAAATTGCGCACAAAGAGGACAAAAGAGGAAGGAACACAGACAGGCGCGTTTTTCATCACTGTGCTCATTTTTTCTTTTGCGCGATTTTTTATCATGTTCGCAGCGTACATGTCGTATCATCGAATTTGTTTACCTCGTTAAGAACAAATAGGAATGATCACCAGCATAATGCGTTGACGTCACGCGCGAGGCAGCGCAGGCGATGAGCGCGAGCTACAGGCCCCGCTCTATGCTTTGCCTGCCGCCGCCATATCTTTTGTCTGCTGGGCCAACGTATTCTGGGCATGCGCAATTTAGCTCCCTTCAGGGAAATTGCAGACGCCGCGCAGGCGTCCGCAGCCCAGCACTCTGCGCGAACATGCTGTTCATGCCCGAGTTTCACGAGAGCGGCAAACAGAAACAACCGACACCGACAAGTCTCAAACACGTGCGGCATGCACGCAATGGTATACTAGCAGCGAGATGTTTTGGTGCGCCCTCCTACGGTTCCCTCTCGTGACGTCGTTACCTGGCGAACAACAAGTTCAATGGTGTGTGTAATAAGCATGGTGGAAGCTTGAAATCATTGCATTCTCAAAGCAACAATGCCAACACCGTCCAAATTCAAGTTCACACTTTCCTCTTATTTCCGTCGATGAGAGATCCTTTGCTGACGTCATAGATAAGAATTCGACCAATCGTGGCAGGCCGACGACAGCGACGCTTTCGATCGCGCACGTGGCCAATACCTTTGGCCATGGGCTTGCAGCCTCTATGTGGTCGTGAAGGGAGCACGAGTGATTGCAAGCCTACGCCAAAGATATTCCCGCGTTCTCTCTGCACGTGTTCAAAACTTGTCAATGTCGCGTTTTTTTTTTTCTCCCTTTGCTTTAGTGGGTTTTGGGCATAGAATAGCGTGTTGGTCACTAGTCGGTGAACGGTTCAAAACCCGGTATAGTTGCTCCACCTCGAGTGCGAGTTTTCTGCCTCTGATAACACTTCGTCGCAAAGGCGACGAGAGCGTGCTGGAGGCGGAGCTTCTAATGGTTTCTTAACTTGTCACCGATTCTAGGCAAGCGCATTGTTCCGCGAAAGCACGTTTCAGAGACATGCTCAGTGCCGCGATCTCGCGCCTGTAACCCTCGAAGCGCCCGTGACTGCATGCGCGCTTTATGCATATTATCTGAATGGAACAAAATTCAAACATCACAAAACGATAAAAAAAAAAAGGTATCAAGCATGTAGGTCGCACGATGTCCCGCTTTCTGCGCGTGTCTTCTTGATAGGCCCGAAGTAGAAGTTTCTACCTCGATAACAGTTCGCCGTACGCGCGGTCAAGGAATATATATAGCTGCATGGCAACGGGCACGTGCCAGAGGCGGAGCTTGTCCTGCAGGTGTCAGGTTGCAACAGCCTATAGTAATGGTGCATTAATGCAGCCAACTCAGAAAAGAGAGATGCGAAAAAGAAATCATTGCGGGACCATCGAAGCCAAATGAAGTACTAAAAATTAATATTAATAATAATAATAATTTTTTTTCCAACAAAAAAATGTAATGATGTTGCTATAAAATGGTCAAAGTGCAGGCGAGCTCGTGCGTATTAATAATGACGTTTAAACGGGACTGGGAAAAAACAACTTGAAGACAAGGTCCCTACTATATTTAGTAGGGACCTTGTCTTCAGTCTCAGGTTAATTCAACAAGGGTTATCTTCATTTTCTCTTCCCAGTCTTAGGGTTTAAACATCATGATTAATGCAATACTTGTGGAGACAATGAGAGAAAAGCTGTGAAACACAACTTGACTATTCGCGACTCCAGCGAAATCGACGCCGCGTAGCGGCAGCGCCGAGAAGCTCAGGAGAGGAGGTCGTTTCGACTCTGTCGTCTGCTATCTCTGCTTGGTTCTCGTAGGCAGCATAGAAACAAACATCGTTTTCAGTAATTATTTTTATTATTCCGCCGTGTCATTTCTACGCACTGACTAGAAGAAGGTTTCTACCGTCGAAAAATCGCTTTGCTTTCAAATGTAACCCTGATTTTACGCTGCAGTGCAGGAATTTGTGGTGGTCCGCGTGCTGAACGACGAATACGACCTCCTTTCGTCCGCCATTTTGCCTGAGTAGCGCGCCCTCTATAGTTCGCGAAAAGCTACAAGCGCGAGCTAGCCCGCGCTCCTGGCTTTGAGACATACATTTCTAGCGCGAGTGCTCGTTCTGCGGAAGAACGCTTCAAAGCAGCGACGTCGAGCTCTCGTGCTTGTGGGCACTGGCTGCGAGTCTCGGCTTAAAGGGGAACAGGAGTTATAGCCCCAAGCCCACACGACGCAGCAGCAGAAAAGCATCTTAAATGAAACGTAGGTATCAACATGTAGCAAAAACATGAATGGAGAAATTTAATAATGTAGAAATATGCTCCACACAGAAAGCACTCACAACATCTTAAAATAAAAATTGCCAAAAGGGTACTATACAAAAATAGTATACTACAAGAAAGCACCAACGTAAATATATCATATAAAAATGAATTAGAAAACTCATAAACAAAAAAAAACATCTAAAAAGAAAAAAAAACTATGTCTCAGATTTAGCGAAGTGATGTTTTTTTTTTTTTCGGTCTCATCAGACAGTGTCAAGAAAATTTATCCAGTCACAACAAAAGCAAATCTGCTGTTTTTACAGCACGAAGCGTCCTCGGGTATGGATGGTCCCTCATCAGAGTGATTTCTGTGCCGTAGCAATTGAACTGCATTTCATTACTGTGATACTTATCGTTTTCAGCGCACAAGAACAACTCACACAGTGATGTCATTATTGTCAACCCTGTTGTAAAGTCGTGATCACATGCACGAAAACTCGGGCCGTAGAAGAAAGCCGGTTCAGATCGAAACCAAGGACCAGCTGGCACTACAAAGTGTACGCTTTTACTTTTAGGTAGAATAGTTTGAGGTCTCTGCAGGTCACTGTATCAGCGGCAGACGAAAGCGAAGCGCGGCGCGGTGGCATCGACCTTGGCTGCTCGCAGCAGACGACGCTGCGAGTCGCGCGAGACAATCTCGCGTCGTCTGCGAGGCGACCGCGATTGCGCGAGAGCACGAGACTTGGCGGCGGCGTCTCTGCTTTTGCCGCCGCATCTCGCTCTTGGGCACGATAGACAGTAGTAGACGGAATCGGAGGAGATTAGCGGGGGTTGGCTTCTCGACGTCGTGGCTCCCTCCAGATGGAGCGCACAAAACAAACGCTGCATCATCTTTGTGTATGTTTGTGCAGTGCGTGCAAGGCAGGGAGAGAGGGCAAGAGGGAAAGTTGAAATGGCTCCAAGTTTCTGCCTGAGATTTGCCGGCGTTTCAAATCAGGTCACTTCCTTCTCTCTCTCTCTCTTTCTTTCTGCCTGTTAAAGAGAGACGGAGAGAGAAAGGGAGAGAGAGATATTGAGAGCTGCGTCGGTGTGCGGGTCTAAAGAAAATATTCGAGTTATCGAGATTCAAACCATATCTAAAGGCACTAAATAAGGCTGAAGAAGAGTTAACGACACTCGAGCCATCTTGCTGCTTAAAAGCATCGTCGCCAGTTATCTGGAGCTTTAACTGACATCGCAGGAAACGTGCTTTCCGCTCTCCAGAAATGCTAGATAGAACATTCCGCGACAGAGGAAAAACGATATCAGCCTCAGATTCCCGACACCATGTCTCAAGCTCAAGAAGTAGCATATCCTGTCGCCAACTGCGACCGCTCTACGCTGAGCACCAAAATGGCGGCGTCCACAAAATAATCCGAGAATGGAGTGCCGACACCATAAACGTAAATTACTCAGTGGCTCCAGCCGCAGCCGGTCAGTCAGGCCAGAGTGAACCAAGTAACTAGAGAACCAAAACAAACTGATCTACATAACTGTCTGCCGCTGCAATGTATGCCTGGCCTGAAGATGGTGGCAAGTTCCGCAGCACAGTACAACAGCCTGACCAAGCGTGAAACCAGACACGTTCCTGCAGCACGTAAACACGAAATAGGAGCCCACGTGGTCACGGAGTATAGACGTCAACATTGCGCCAGGCGCATTTACGTCAGAAACGTTTATTTGGGCAGCGCCCTTCGCGTCTCCAGACGGGAAAGAAAAAGTACGGACAACTCTTTCTTTCACACACACACACAACCGCTCTTCCGCAGATTTTTTTTTCTGTTTTTGCGCAATCTACATTGCATGTTTTGCTTTTTTCGAGATGGCCCGTGAAGTCTAGACCACTTTGGTTTCGCAAAACGTTGGACGTATATATCTTCAGCAACTAGCCGGCGGATTAATAAACTGACATCTTCCGCCTAATGTTTTCATGCGAGACGCTTTTCGAGTTTCGTACACATAATAAACATAAACTGTCCCAGACGGTGCGGCAGAAAAAGAAATTAAAGATTAAAAAAAAAAAAAACGAATGGACGATAAAGGGGGAAAAGTTATGTAGTCTCGGTACCCAACCAGAAACCAGACCAAAAAGTACGCCCCTTCACTTTTTTGTTCTCCTCGTTTTTTAGTCCCGTTTTGAAACTGATCAGTGCTAAAAAGAGGACTCTCTGACGTGAAATGTCACGTGATGCATAACTAGAAAAAAAAAAGAAAACAAGAAGAAAGTAGTTTTGTCAGCACAGACAGCGCTGCGGAGGCGTTTGCACAACAAAATTTAACGCGGCGTCTGCAAAAAAAAAAAAGCAAAAAAAAGTTTGAAGACGCGAAAGGTTGCGAAATAGGTTCCACTGTGTTTGATTATACCTCCGCAAACATATGAAATATGGATGCGAAAAAGAAAAAATTAACGAAGGGAAATGCTTGCACGCGTCGCTGGTTAATCATTGCGATTTGCAAACGCGTGTTACAGGAAGGATTAAGAGAGTAGCATAGCTGGCTCGTGGAGTATAGGAAGTTATAATCACGCCGCCTGCTTCGCAAACCACGATCGAGGACGCAGTTACAAAACAGACCGACGTTTAAAGTAATGAAACAAAATTATTTAAAAAAACGACGAGCTGCTATACACCCTCTTCAGGGGCCGCCATCTTGAATTGTCGTCACTCCGTTGGGCGAAAACATTGTTGTGCCGTCGCCACGCCAGAGGACACTTGTATGGTCACCATTATCGTTTTGCCTCCGCCTTATTTTTTACTCGTTACAGGTTGAAACGTTTTACAATTTTTTCGCGCCCATACCGGATACGCCTTTAGGTGGCTACGGACGAGAGCACACTTTCTACGCGCGCCCAGTTTGCGTATATAGATGTGGCACGACAGACGCAGCGGCTTGCTTCTTGAAGACGAGAAAAAAACACAGTGACGAGAAACTAAGCGAAATCCGTGCGAGGCAAACGTGAGCGACGCAAACGAGGTTGGTCTCGTTTCTCCGACTCGACGACGAAGCTCGTGCTGCGAGCAACGCACGATCGTGCACTGCATGCTTCCTTTGTCGCGCCGCCACAAGTCGGCCTTCTTTTTTTTTTTTTTAAACGTCATGGCACCAGTCACGGCAGCAGAAGCAATTCACAGACTCGAGGGGCTGTCGACACAGAACACGACTCCCACCGACTTTTGTCGTGCTCGATTTGACGCCCCATATAGAGCTGAATTTTCGACGTCACATCAAAAAGACTTGCATCAGCGTTCAGCTGGGACTCGTGTCGAAAGTCCCTTGATACTTATTTTCACAAGTAACGGCAACCAATACAAATGACAAAGCACATTCCGCTGGAACAAAAAAAGCGTCATTCAGTTCAGACCTCTGCTAGTGCCCCGCCATTTGCTTTCTAAAACCCGCACCGTCACGCACTCGGCGCTTCAAATAATGACGTATACTTTTGCTGGAAGGAATCGTGTTGTGCGAAGAAAGCATTTCACACGTTTCGATTGTTTTTTTGGCGTGTATTTTATCGGGGATGCCATTATGCGTGCATGTAGAGCCACTAAATGGTAGCTTATTTAGTGGCACTACGTGCACGTGTGCTCCACGCATGCAGATAGCCTGCTGAGTTTGTCTGACATCTAAATTCAAAGTGGCGACCGCCACAGGATAAAAAAGAAAAGAAAAGAGAACATTAAAAAGGAAGTGCCACGCGTTATGGGGACCTTGAATTGCCGGATTAAGAAGGTATAAGTCGGAGATTAATGGAGGAAAAAATCGAAATAACACAAATTTACCAATCCCAACAGAGAAACCGATAAAAATATATTACGAGGCAGATGGCGGTTCGCTGCTACTCTCGCGTCTTGTAGTGCCGCGTCCGTTATAAAATCTTCGCGACCTCGCATCGGTGCAGGTGCGATGACGGTGGCAAGAGACGCAGCTGAAGTCGGCGACGGCCTTGCGATTCCGAGCAGCTGATCCCGCGAATACACGCGTCCCTACATGAAGACGACTTAGTCCAGGTCCTCAAGCGCCTCCCAAGATGTACACGTGAAACCTTCTATCGGCGTCGTCCTCTCCACATTCTCCGAGAAAAGAGACATTGGCTTCGAAGCCAGGTGCGCGAATAGGCACGACATCAAGCTTGGGATGGTTTGTAAACTGCGATATGGCAGAACGTTGAAGTCGCGCGTAATCCACAGCCATTCGCTCTGCTCCCAGGTCAAACATATAGCGAAACGTTCTTCGTTTCGAAGCTTCGGTGGTTCAGCCGCCACGTGTCTTCATATTGTGTCTATAGGCGTACAAATATCGGCGAGACCTATGGCCTATTCGTCTGGGGCACACCGCACCCGTCCAGTGCAGTAAACTCTTATCCATTCAGTACACGAAAGGCTGGCAAGGAGAGAAGGAAGCTCCCTCTCCCTCTAGCCTTCCGTGTACCACGAACCGCCACTGCACCGGTGCGATGCGGGCCCAGACGAATTGGCCATTAGTATACACGCGTACCTGTGCATGGCTCGCATCGGACGTCGTTCCGCAGTGATGGTTTAGTCATTTAAACACTCGGCCCCAGGGACAACAAACCGTTTCCGAGCCCAGTCACTGGGTTTGTGGCTTGACTCTCACCGACGTCCCTGCTAACCCTAACCGAGTGGACTGTGATTTCGATAGGCGCAGCCTGCGTAGGCGCAGTTTCAAACGCTGCTGGCGGCTGAATTCTCGTCTTTTACCGCCGTATTTTGTGTTTCATGGAGTACATATTTTCCCGAGGACATTGATAAAGCATTGTACAACATTTGAAAAAGCAAAACAACAACAACAACCAATTAAGCTATTTTTGTTGCGTACGGGCGCGACAGAACGAAAGCAACTAAAATGTTAGTTGTCGTTTCTTTGTTTTTTTTTTTACGATAAGTTTTGACGGCGTTGCCTGATTAGCCGCGTGTCAAACGACAAAGCGCTTAGCTGTCGAAAATAATTTACAACAGAAGATAGTCGAGACTCGAAAGGCATGCATTTTTCACGCGCACAAATAACGTGTTTAGCGATGGACAGGACACGGACATACAATTGAGCAAGTGTTAACATTCGAACAATATATTGTACGTACCACACGATGCAGCGTTATCTGAAAATAATTTATTTGAGAAAGCTCTCAAATAACACAGTCACAGGCGACGACAGTCACATCTTGACGATCGGACGGAATCCAAGATGACTTCGTTTGGGGCCACGTTTTGGGGAGAGCTTGATTCTTTTTCACACCAGCACCTAGGCAAAGGAACGGGCGCGACTGACTCCAACCTGAACAACTATTTTTGGCTATGACTGAGAAGGACTCTACGCGGGTTATCTCTGGGAGGGGGAGAACAGTTGTCATTGTTCGGAAAATCGCGTCGAGGGTCGTTCGAGGGGTGGCGTGGCCTCGTCAGGCACTTCAAGTACCCTTAGCCATGTCCCCTGAGACTTTCTGTAAGGCTGTCTCAAATAAACTCATACAAACAAACGTCCTTCCCCTCCTTCGTTTCCCGCGAATGTCGAGCAGAAACACTTGAACGGCAGGCACTTACCAGCCCTACTTCTCACAGCGGAAGATAACACAGAAAGGGTACGCAGCAGGCATCAGAAAAATTTAGTGGAAACTTTCAAGCGGGGCCAGAAAACGTCGAATGCAAAACCGCGAAAACATAGGTAGAGAATCGCGCTCAGCGGGTTTTCACAGTCCAAGAGAGTGGCAGAAAATTTCTAGCTGATAGGGGGCGCGAGAGTCGCACCAGCCGCATCATCATCAGCAACATGGCGGCGGCCTAGGGGGTAACCGCAGCCGCGCGTGTATGCGCTTCCGCGGCACTTGCGTGGCCGCGACGCGAGCACACGTGGCTCGAGGCCAGAACGGTATACACACTGCACGGGCTCAGCCTTCACTTCAATGCCTGACGCCAAGTTCAAACGCGCGCGCATTTTCTGAGACACGAACCCTGAGCTCACGGTCCTTGGATAAACTATACTTACGGGTCTGGACACAAGTAAGTTTTGTCACCACAAGCGGCGCTCGTGTAAATATAAGACAAAAAAAAACTTTAGAAGAATTTATAAAATATAAAGCAGATGTAGCGACCTTCACGTGGCGTTTCGATTACTTAGAAATGTTATGACCCCTTCTCAAGTACAGGTGGCGCTTGCAATCGTCCATATTTTAGACGGGTCGGGGCAGGGGAGGAGGTGTGATTGAGTGTAGAGTAGACGCATTCAAGGCATGTAGTTGGGCTAGTTGGTGATGCATACTTGTTTGGTGAGAACAGCGTGTTAATTTCAGTTTTTGCGCAGCAATAACCTTCAGCGGTAATCCAGAGCCCCGCCTGTGTGTGTTTCCTCGTCCTGGTCCTACGTCGTTTAGTACGGTTCCCACATAAACAATTGGACGCAGTCCACCACTTTCTCCATACTGCCTTCTCCGTCCGAACCCATCTCCATCCGTTATATAGGTTCTGCGAAAGACCTGATTGGTTCACTCTCCCAACGTCAGCAACGCGCGTCTGGCGCTTCGATTTGTCCACGGGGAAATCTTTCCCATGGCGTGTCGAAAAGCTACCATCTACCGGGTAATCTAAAATCTCTGGTTACGTGTTCAACTGCTGCTGCTGCCGGCAGAGACGCGGCGCAATCAGCACACCCTCAGCACAGCCCTGCAGTCTATGCCAGTGTATATATACGACGGCGTCCCACGCGAGTGCCGCGCAGACAAACACCTCGCTGCAGCGCGTGTGGGGTGTAGAATTTCAGGAGATACGGCAACACACCGGGAATTCAATGCTATCTTTCGGATAGCGGGGTTTCCAACGGGACAAAATGAAGCCGCCGAGTTGCCGCGTTGGGGACTATTAGCGAACCGTTACCGTGTTCCGCTTACCGCACTACCGGAGCCTTTAATTAAAGCGTGCTTTTAAGCGCGCGCCCGGGTGATACCGCGACCGCGGGGCGCCTGGCTCAAGGCAGTGCGTTCAAAGGCTCCGGTAGTGCGTTCGCGGAACACGGTAACGGTTTGCTAAAAGACTCCAATACCAGTTCCCCCTATGCTCCGTTTCACTTTACGTGTAATTACCTGCAAACGATCACTTTGGTAATTGGTTGATTACTTTTGGAGTGTATTAATAACGAAACTAACGTGGTTACTTTTGGAAGTAATATAAAATTACTTGTAACCGTTCCTATTTCTTTTCCAACCCCTTCCCTTTTGTTTTCGGGTTCACGACTACTTCAGAGGCACATTCCATCGCAGTGTATAGTTTCCATAAAAGCATTTGGGTTGCGACTGAGTAACAAACAGGGAAAACCGCAGGTGTCGCGTTCGTGCCAACTGTACTTTCCGCAGCGGCCGTGATATGGTGCTTGATAATGCGTCGCGCTTTTAAGATGTTTTGGCGCTGCGGGGATGACCTCGCCCCTTTCGTCTGGTAGCCCGATTTGTTGGCAGTTCGGGGAGTATTGTCCCTCGCGATGGCTTTCGTTATCCATTCTTTATGGGAGATTATCAAGTCACGCCAGTTCATAATATAACTGCACTCAAGTTTTTTGTTTATTTTTTAACACGTTATTAATTTTTTTTTCTTTTTAAGGATATTGATTATTTCGTCAAAATTCTGATTATAATAATTCTAGCTTTCTTCTTCTTCTTTTTCTCCCCAAAATATAAATTTGCATCTTCGTTCATAGGAAACCTAATTGGACAAATCAAACTGCCTCACTCAGAAGCTGTGCAAAGCAAAACCTTTTAGGCTGATACCAACTCTTTACAATAAAGTCGACGTAAAAACACAATCAAAACCGGTTCACACAAAAAAAAAAAAAGCACTGTCAGCGGCTGAGAAGCGCGGGACGATTACAATCACGCTTCTTGGTTTGTGATTGGTCCTTCGGTGTGCGTCTGTTTCCGCACTCTGATTGGCTACTCAGGGTTACAATAATACGATTACCAGGACTCGTCAGGTTCTGCGTTTCTTCAACTTCCAGAGAACGAGAGAAAGCAAAGGCAGTGACGGATATTTCGTCAGTCTGATCTATTGCTCATTGCTGTGCCTGTATAAATATATATATATCTTTGGATTCAAAGTTTTCCAGAAATTACAAAGCAGCCAATACGGACTTACGCAAAACACTTTCCACAATATCCAAGTTGTTATTGGAACGGCGACCGTTCAAGTTGCCCAATCGAGAAAAGGAATGTATCGACGTTCGCTCCATCTCCTGAGCACGTCATCAGGTTGAACGACAAAAATCGAGGTCGCTCGCGTCAGTTCCCAGCAGCGTCCGCCCTCAACAATACCAACAAAATATTTCTTGCGTAGAGGGCGGCCAACCCGCAGCCGAACCAATCTTCTCAACGGGAATGTATAAACATAATTTCTCCATATTCCATCACTCGTTCACCATTTATTGCTCGGAGCTTTCGGCCTATTTTATTTTTTTCTTCTTCCCCCTCCCTTTATTTTTTTATGAGATCACTTTGCGCAATCTCTCGCTAGGAACGAGATTGAACGAGATTCTTTATATGAGCCAGGACGCGTGTAGTACCACTTATTCGGGACCGCAAGACCACTCCGTCTTCTCCCGATTGGACAGTAATTACAGGGTCAGCTCCCAGACGAATTTCGCCTACGCAACACATGCAGAAATTCATTCAAAACCAAGCGTGTCGGTAAGGTTAAATTTTACTCACGAAAGAATAAACTAATAGGACAGAGCACGAAACACGATATCGTTTAACTAGCCACCTTCAAGGATAAACCAAACCCCCTCCCCCAAAAGGCGTCAATAATTCTTAAAAGAAAAGGGATAAAAAAAATGTCGAAGGAAAGGCAAATGTTAGACGGGAAAAAGAGATAAAACTAAAATACACGCGTTTTGCATTTGAAAAACGAGATTAAAGCTTAAAAAAAAAGTGTCGCGTTGGTGTGTCGTGTGTGGCATGGAAAGATCAGGTTTAATAAATTAAACTTCTGTCTTCGTCAGTAAGAGTGATGGAACAGGCCGACAAGACAGAAGTTGAATTTCTTAAACCTTATTTTAATTTGGGTTGGATATTTATACACCGTGTAGTTGGTCAGCCATTTCAAAGTTGCGACGAGTCACTCGCTGTAGATGAGCAATTTAGCCAGTGCAGTACAACCGCTAGCCTGGGGTTTTTGACGTGCACCACGCTGTAGTGGTACACGACCGCACGCCGGTATACGATGCTCATTAAACCTTATCTATCCAGACTGCTTCACACACCGACGTTACACTGTTTTTAAGCCGTATGATTGGTCTAACAAGCACGTAGCTTCCACCGCATTGTCAGCAAACGGAGTCCCCATAGGCGTACTGGATGTGCAAGCGTGTGCACCATGGGCGCGAAGCTTGAAACGGCACGTTCAAGTCCCACGAGCAAGATGCATATAGCCATGGCCTCCTCTATACTGACTAAAGCCTGGCAGATCGCCACGAGACGCGGCCACCGAAAGTGAAAAAATAGAGCGGCAGACAACGGATGAGAGAGCCACGTGGCGGGCGCCCCGCTGCGGCGAGACGCCGAAACACACTTCTCCCGAGCGACGGAATGTCCGCTCGTGCTCCTCGCGTTCCTCGCGCCACCGCTCCTTTCCTCGTCGCGTTTGAAAACCATGTTTCGGGTCCTCGCGACTGCAAAAGCTGTGCGCTGACGTCCAGGTTACCCTATGGCTCTGGGTTACCCGAGAAATGCTCTCTGTTGCCAGATCCTCGCGCTCCAAATCTGCGGCCGTGCACTCATGGCCCCGTCGTCGAACTGCCAGGCTTTGTGAGTGTAGAGGAGGCTTTTCTGTGCGACGTTGTCGAGGCTAGCGTTGCATGTACATCACGAACAACGCACGTTGTCGAAGGTACTCGCGCGAGCGCGTGGCTTCGTTCGACGTCTGCTTCAGCGCGCGCGTGCTATAATACACTGTTCCAGTAGGTCGATGCAGAAAGGGAAAAACACTCTCGAACCAGAGCGCTGCGCCAACGCTCCGCTTACCCTTTCCCTCGAAAGCTCGTCTGCTTCACGGAGTGGACTGTTAGAAAGCACGTGCGCAGTGTACGGAGGCATGTTGTTTCGACAATGTTAGACGCCGCTTTGATATTATAGCGTGTTTTCGCGCGTGACATGGCCTATGCAAGAAAAGAATCGACCGGGCAGCACTGTGCTGTGATTGGTTGTACAAATAATAAAAAAAAACGTGAAATAAACGCCGATTCAGTGCGCGAGACCCACGCTGTCAAACAGGATGAATGTGGGTGCGGACCGAAAGGTAAGCGGAGGGCGGCTTAGACATTGAAAAAAGAAAACAGTTGCGTGACTCCTGGTCCACTGATTTAATAACTCTATTTTTCTTCAGGTGGTAATTGGCAGGCGACGCCTGGTGCGGAACGAAAATGCGCCGCCAAAATTGAAGCGTCGGGTATGCGTAATTCGATCGTTTTTGGGTTTTTTTTGAAATTGTCAATTTACCATGAATACGTTAGTGCGAATGGCCGAACGCTTCAATTACTTGCAGAAAATGGAAAACAACAGCAACACCCGCGATGTCCACGCAGCATCGACATCTTTTGGCAGCAAGCTGTCTTTACCTGGTCAACTCAAAACTGAAAAAAAAGAAAAAGAAAGGTTGGCATGGCTGCCAACCTTTCTTTTCTTGCTGGGAAAGTTTGGAAATGGAAGGAAGACGGAAAGGGGGGGGGGGGTAGTTTTGGTCTGACGCCGCTGTGCACAGCAAGACTGGGCACAGAGCTCAGACTTTGGCTTAGCTTTGTGGTAGACTCTCCAACACGAATATATATATATATATATATATATATATATATATATATATATATATATATATAGGTGTATATATACACAGAATAACATATGTGTATTTATGCTATGCATATGCATAAACGATACTACCTATGGCTAATCAGTAACGTCGGCGAGCTATGGCCAAACTAGTATAGACTGAAGTAATATAGCAACTAGCTGAGCAGAATCGCATAGCTTCGTATTGAAACGCAGCATACGACCAGTCAGTCAGCAGACTTCGAACGCATGAGCGATAGTGAACTGACGTACGTCGCGGTGCGCGTACAGCTGCTGGATTACGACGGCGGACAATCCGTAGGCCATGATCGCACCGCTCAGTCTGTACGTGTCTCAACGACGTAACTCTAGTACAGTACTCGTTCATGCGCTCAGTCTGTCTGATACTGATTTAGTGGTTTTCGATGACGCTGAGCAAGTGTCTAATCGGAACTATAGCCTATTTTCAATGATTAAGAGTTCATTACGAATCTTACTAATTAGCCACTGATCGTTACGACTAGCCTCCTATATATGCCACCTGTGCGTATAACTCACCTGCGCAGATCGTATGTAACCTAGCTTTCATGGTTTCGATATATAATATATATATATATATATATATATATATATATATATATATATAACACAGCCTCGTGTAGTACACGCCGCGACACAGTTTGTGCACAAATAATTTTCACGCGAGGCGATTACAGAGAGGCACATCAATGTGCCAATATTGTGACAGTGGATTCTAAATCAGAAAAAAATAAACAGATCCGTCGCACTTGCTATCTGTACTCGGTATTTATATATCGATTCATATTTAAATTTGAGGTTTCTACTATTTCAATTAAAGCAGACGTGGCAGCGCAGGTCTGAGCCGCTAACCGCGCAGTTTGTTCAAATGTTCCCGGCGCCCCCAAGCTGCGACAACTCGAGTTCAGCGCAAATTCACATGCCGTAATTCGTGCCATCCTGGCTTCGTTCAATCCTCAATTTCACTAGCGATCCTCAATTTCACTAGCGATCCCCAATTTCGCTAGCGATCGAAACGCCGAGTTCGGTTTGGGAGCGACGACTGCCCCAGAAGCGCGCTAAAAATTACCCACAAAAAGATGCCAGGAAAGCAGGATGCACTTTTCCCCATGCCTGGCATACCGATTAGGATAGTGCACGCTTTCCTCCATGGACGAAGACAATGAGCCGAGCGCGCCGAATACGGCAGCCGTGCCGGCAGAAGCAGCTGCGATCGGTGTGACTCGGTGAGCAGGGTAACAGTCCAGTAATGGCGGTCGGTCATTCGGGCGGGTTCAGATTCTCCCAAATGCCCGGATGAGGGTAGGCGGCGCTACACTCGTTAAAATGGCGCCGTGCCAGGAAGCCTAGCTTGAGTGTCTGCAGATCGTTTCCGCTGTCCCGCAACGCTCTCCGCAACCAGCTACGCTAGCCGGAACTACTACAGCCAAGGCTATGGGCGCGCCCGGCGCAGTAGCGGCTGCGTTCGTTGTGGAGGGCTTAGCGGAGGGGGAAACGCGGTCTACGAAAAACTCCCTATTGAGTCGCAGGACGTAGATCTGCGTGCTCGCGCAGCACTGCAGGGCTGTTGCGCGGCATTTCCGGAGAGAGGAGGAGTGCGCGTGCACAGCTTTAACTGGCGCTCAACCTGCGCGAGCGCACGCGCACCTGTACCTTTTTGGCTACGTTGCCGCGGGCAATTAAATGTGGCCTACTTTAACAGCTCGTGACACGTGCGAGCTGTTTGAACGTCCGACTCCACGCCGGGACCGGACACGCACGCTCGGTTTTTCTGCGGGAATCGAGTCCGGCCGTGGGCTAAACAATGCCGGAACCACCTCCACAACGGCCTATGCTGCAGGGAGAAGGACGCAGTAGCACCTAAAGGGACAATAACCTGTCCTACTGTGCTGTGATAACGATGAAGTGAAGCGAACGCAATAGGAGGAAACAAGAACTGAAGGTCGGTTATGGCGGCGCCCATGCACAGCTGCTGCAAAACGTCTATAAGATAACATATCTATAAACTAAATAGCAACTACATATATCTTATCTACATAAAGGGGGAATGTTGTAATACTCCACGAGGAGCCAGAATTTTTGTTTTTACTACAGTTCTTGAGGCAAAACGTGTATAGCAGGAAGCGCTTCCCCTCTAGATCTAAAAAAAAATATTAGAAAGCTATTTTGTTTTTTTTTTTGTAAACATCGTGGTTTCAGGCCACGTTATTTGTAGCGGGAGGTCGCCCTGCCACTTCGATGCATGCTCTGAAGCGAGCGGACGTAGCGGTAGCAGGCTTTTGAAAACGATCTACTAAAACTCCCTGTTGTGACGTCACGTGACACGGTGACGTCACAGCGCCACGTAAGAGCATTTCAGGTGACGTCACAATCCCCCCTCAAGTTCTCGGGAAGCGTTTCCTCGCTGCATTTAAGGGTAAACTTGTGACACCACGTGACGGAGGAGCAATCGTTCGCACCTTTATTATTCGTTTATTTTATTTATTTATCAATAATGCAGACTCATTTAGTCCAAATTTTAAATGGTGGCGGAGAATGGCGCGTGCGCAACAGCTCGGCTCTCGCCTCAGTTCATTTGCTGAAGATAACAAATAAGAAACCGGCATTTCTTTTTTGTGTGTGTGTTTTTGTGCGGCAAAGTTTTTTTTTTCGTAATTTTTACAACGCGCAGCGAAATCGGGAGTCCACCAAACCATTAAACCTCAAGAAAAACATTCATCCGCAGTATCTATAAAAAGCTGCACTTAATGTGGCAAAAAAAAAAAATGGGGGGGGGGGGGGGGGGGACAAATCCAATATTAGAGACAGACTGGCGGGGACGGCTGGTAGTGGAGGCTAACCCAATCAGACACTCCGGGAGCATAATAGCGCCGGACGCCGCTCCGTCGAAAGCTGGTCGACTCGTGGCCGTTGTAAAACGAAAACAGAGACAAAGAGAGAGCCAACAAACTCACGCGCTCAAAGAAAGCTGGGCAAATGGAGCGCGACACACGTGGAAGAGGATTGTCAGGCGGTGGGGACGCGACTCCGACCGGCCCTGGCCGGATTAGGGTCCCCTGAGATGCCCCTGAAAGTATTCTTTGCCGCTGTGTGTACATGGATCCAAGCCGCGCGCCGCAGTGTAACCTTTTATCTGGCCTTATATTGGTTTTGTTTTATGGTCGCGGTATATTGCCGCGTGGGGAACTCACCCGGGCCGCTTCGCTCCCGTTCTGAGAGCTGTTCTTTTGCCCGTCCCTGTTGGGGTATTTTGTTTCGAAGTCACGGGTTATTCAATCTGAGCGCGGCGTCTGTTTTGACGGGCGCCACGTGTGTCGGACGCGTGTTGGCGCGCGGCTCCCGTTGTTTATCTTGAGTGAGGCGTTCGCCTCCGAAAGTGTTCGCATCAGCGTGTGCATGCCAACGAATTCGTCGTTTTTTTAATTTTATTTTTAATTGATTTGATTACCCATCACACCTTCATCCACTGAATTACCTATATTATCCATATTGTGTCATATTACGCGCTCTCCAAAGAGGAAATATTCGCAAATACGCAGATGAATGAGTCGTTCTTGATCGAATATTGGCCGGATATTGGCGATTTTCACTACGTGCTTTTGAACCTAGTTTCACAGCTTCGCTTTTAGACCGCCAGGCGCTGTGGACATCAGATTCGCCCACGAAGGCTGGGGAACGATCCTACCGCCACAGCTTGCTGTTCTGGCCGCTAGGTGTCGCCCGTTTCGCCAGAGTCCGTTTTTAGGAAAGTTTTTAGGCTGTAGTGGAGTTATGGAAGAGCAGGTCTCAGTTAAGAAGAAAGTTAAGGCCACAGAAAGAGATCGGTGGCTAGAGGGAATGCAGACAAAGACGGCTCTGGAAAGCTATAGATTAAACAAAACAGTTATTCGCGACTCCAGCGACCTATAGGGGACGCCACTATCGGGCAAATATGGCGGTCGAATCCAGGTCGTGCCGTGCCATGTGCCAGCTCAACGCACAACGCTGGGGCACCAGCAAGTAAGCATTGGACTCAAAATTGGTTCCCCCGCGTTTTATCTTCCACGTTTCGAACCTTCGGCGATGTGTTGGGGTAAGCGAACTTCCAGAGGCTTGACTTTCTTCAAGGAAAGGACTGCCCACTGTCCTTCCACGCTGCTGATGAACGTTGAGAAACGCAAAATGTCTGGCTCACGCGGTTACATAGGTCGCGTGCAGCGCAACCTGGGTCACAAGGCGATACTACGGTCACGACACAGACACTGGTAGAACTGTTCTGTCGCGCAAACCACCGACAACATGGAAACACGGAAGCCAGAAAAGACGAGCAGAAATCGCGAAGGGACCTGGTCCGGCCAGTTCAGTGTTTTCCCGCTAGGTGCCGTTCGTTTTGCTGGAGTCGCGAATTGCCAAAGAAAGCATTTATGACAATTCTAGGGGAAGCTCATCGTTGTTTGAGGCAAGGACAGGTGTTTTGCGAACCAGAACATACAGAGCGAAGCACCAGGAAATGGATACGGTGTGCGCTGCTTGTGGAGAGGTGGACGAGACGGCTGAGCACTTGATACTCTACTGTAAAGGGCTTCACCCTATGCCTACCGAAGACAACATAGATTTAATAAAGTGATTGGGTTTTAGAGACAGCGAAGGAAAAGTGGATTTCAAGACAGTAGAGATTACCAAGCAAAGATTAAGTGAATGGTGGCAGAAAGCACGAGAAAACTAGGTATTTTCTTATTAACTGATGGCAAGGGGGTTTTATAGCCTCACTTTCTTTTCAGTGCGGAGTGAATATAGTTTTCACATTTAAATATTCTAAGCTTAAATGGTAAGACAAAATGGCTAGGTGGCCTAAGCTACCACCCGATCCAAAGGGCTCAGCCGTATTCATCCATCCATCCATCCATCCATCGCCCATTCGGACGCCCGCGAAGTTCGAATCCCGGCGCCGCCAAAGATTTTGGCTTACGGTTACTTCGTAACCTTTGTTCCCTTCCATCAGTACACGGTTCATTCATCCGCATATTTTCGATTCGTGTATAGTTTACATACTAGCCACCGACAGGGTTAGAACGGCAGGGAGGTCTTCCAGTTGGCTCGCCTCCAGCGCGAGAGCCCTACTTTCGATAACGTTTCGAAGTCTCGCTCGTAAGTTCTCGCGCAAAGTACGACGATATATTTTTTGTTATTGTGTTTGTGATTGTACTAACACCTTGAAACATTCTCCGAAAACATTTTCTGGCTATACGCCACTGTCTGGCAGCACTCTGTGTGCTACCATCCTTGTTACGTCGAGATTCCTCCGCTGTTTGACCATTTCATAGCGTTGTCGGTAACAATCGAGGCCTACTGCTTACCGTCATCCAGTCTTGTACACGTTACTAAAAAAGTAATCGATTGCAATTACTATTACTCTTGGCTAAAAAGTATTCGATTAGATTACTTGATTACTCGACAGCAAAAGTAATTGGACATTACTTTAAGAAGTAAGCAGTACTTTTCCGATTACTTTGTTGTGTGAAGACTTACACCTTTAGCGCTGATAAAAATGAACTACTTCCAACCTATATTTCACATTTTCACAAGTGTTGAAGAAGAAAAAACGGGTTCCCTCATACAGCACCTTCCAGTCATCTCTGTGCGCTGCGTCATGGGATCATCGGTTTTTCTATACCCGTTTTCACCTCAAGAAAACAGTAAGTTTTGCGCATTGTTCATACTCCGCACGAAATAGTTCTCGCCAGATTTGGTTATCCGAGGCACAGGCGATGCTTTTTGCGTTTGAAACGTGTATTCCTTGATAAGACAACGTGTATCACTCCAAAATGCTTCTAAATATATCTTAAATCTCCACCTAAAGGTGAAAATTAGTAACCATCCGCGAGAAGCCGGACTTTTTTCCCTACGGTTCTTGAGGTGAAAACAGGTATAGCTGCAAAATTTCTAGCAGTGTCGCAATCGCTATTTCGCCCGAAACATATCCACTGGTCCCTGATGAATAGAAACTTAGAGTGCTTCTTGGAATCTCTGGTTCCAAATAAAAGGTATTTTGTTTTCTTGCTCTTTATATTTTTTTGTACTGGCAACCAAGAGGCCCTTACTCTCTTTCGCACATACACGCGCTTCTCCAGATATTATTCACATGTGGATGAACTCGCATGTTAAACAAAAGAGCAGCAGCTGCAGGATTTGAGAGGGATCATGTGTAGTATCCATTAGCGGAAGAGATAGCCCTGACCACTTCTCAACTTGAAACCTTGCTTGTCACAAAGACCACGTAGGGGAAATACGTGATCTTGACGTGTGTTTGAACTGGCTTTGTTATATTTTGCATCTGCTTTAGACATTCTTCTGTTCTGGTTCTCCTAAGAGCTGCGAGTACCCTTAGCAAAAAGAGGCCGTACTTGAAACGAATTTGAAATATATTGAATATGAATATTCATTTTGTATTCATTCTGTATTATTTTGGCCGCATTCGAAATACGCACGTAATGTATTCAAAATATATCATAAATATTAATCAGAAAAGATTTTAGATATACCAAAAATATAATTCCTTCCCCCTCAAGATGTCATTTGTGTCCTAAAAAGCGGCTGCGCAATTTTTTTATTTTTTTTTATTTTGTTAGTAAATGTATTTCTGTGGTATTTCAAGGCTCTACTAAATACGTCCCACAACTACACATCAGAAACGAACACAAACACAAACACCATGACGCACTGAACACTTGAATCACAGTCCCGTTGACTGCTCTAGAGCCTTATATAGCCTACATATTCAAGGTAATAATTTGGTCGGTGACCAGCTCTGCACTTATTAAGGTTCTAAGTATTCTATCTTCCCTAGGGAGTCGGTCAAATGGGAAACAGTCTTTTGAAGTCCCGTGGACGATATCTCTTACTTAAAGGCATTGGTAAAACTAATAATAATTTGGCGCAGTCGCTAAAACAATATCCACAAAAACGGCTTCTAGAAGAAATGTTATTGCTTCTCTGCATAGCACCACTCAGGATGAAGCGAGTCAAGCTAGTTTCTTTACTTTAAAATAGTAATTTTGCTTTTCTTTTACTAGTTGACTATTTAATATGGTCATTAACGTCACTATATTTAAGCCACTACTCACATCACATAGAATGGCGAGTACACACATTCAGTGAACTAACATTGCGCTAACACAATTCCACGCCAAACATATCTGCTCACAGCTCTTGCTGAAGCTTTCCAGCATCAGCAAGTGTTGTGGTTGTAGTTCCCGAACCCCGTTTGTGATTGGTGTGCAAGAAACTCATCAGGTGTGTTCTTGATAGAAAAAGGAAACAATAACATAAACTTCTCTGATTCATCAGTGCGATGCTGCTGCAACTCAATTAACAAACTAATCAAATATTGTATTTAGACAGTTCAATGTACTCCACATCTGCTTGAAGTGAATTTCTGATAGGCGAGTCTTTTCAATACTTTGGTAGTTTAAGTCAAACTACCAAATTATTGCAGTCAAAAGGAACTTAGGGTATAACAAAACAATATTTACGATTACCAGAGTATTTTAAGAGCATTCCGCGCATATTTTTGATCGCTGCCTTTTTTTAGGGTTGGAGTATATTTTGCATCAAATAAACTAATATTTTAAGAAATCAAATTGAAATGGTATTTTGTGCCTACTAATTTAGTATTTACATAATTCAGAACGCATTAAGAGAACTTCAAATGTGAGTTTAAATAAAAACCATTTTAAAACTATTTTCTGTAGAAGTATATTTTAGAACGACGTAAAAAAAAAAAGAGGTATTTTCGGTCTATTTTTCGTGTACTTACAATTATGATGCTGTACTTCAAATACACCCAGGTGCAATATGTGGTATATTTCAAACGTCTTAGTTTTCGCTAAGGGTAGGTACCGTAAGCAGAATTGTTTTTGTTTATTTCTGTGCGTGTGTGCGTGAGGGGGCTAGTTTGAACAAAGGACTTACAAAGTTAGATTCTGCTCCCTCAAACTTCGCCCTGAATGGCCTTTGTGACGCACTGGGGCTTTCCTGGGGCTCCCCAATCCAAGTCCCAGCTCGAAAAAAACACGGACATACCACAGAAACTGTGCACACAAAGAGGTTGACCTCGTTTCTACAGCTCCGCACAAACCTCTTTTTTCCGTTCGAAAAAAATAGGTGTGTGCGGGGGGGGGGGAGGGGAGGGGTCCCGTGGAAGAAAAGTAACGGTTAGAAGTAATTTTTATTACTTCAAAAAGTAATCAGATCACTCTTGTGATTACTGCCTAATAAAAGTAATCAACTGATTACAAAATTACTCCGAAAAGTAATCGATTACAAGTAATTTGATTACTTGTAATGCGTACGGTACAAGTCTGCCGTCATCGATCCACACCGGCAAGCTAAGTGTTAGTATTGTTCTACGCTCTTCTCGCGCATGTACGTGCTCGTCGCCCCGCCGGTCGCTGATTTCTCGCCGCAACCAATATGGCGGACGTATCGCTTGAGCTCGAAATTTGGCGTTGAGTGCCGGAGGCACGGGCGCGGGCGCCATGGTTTTCGAAAGCGCTTTCTCTGCACTTCGGAACTACGCTTTCGCGCCCTGGCCTTTGCCAGCGCGGAAGCCAACTGGTGAGACGGGGCATGTTTTTCGGCGCCCCACTAGATGTATAGAAGTTGTAGTTGGGCTATAGATGGGCGCCTGTGTGTTTGTCTTCCTTGTGTCCGTTTTTTTTTTCTTTCGCCGTACACCATGCTTTACCAGATGGCGCTGTGCATTTCGCATATCGTCTATTGAGGCAATTATGTTTCAATAGATTACCCTGAAAATCCCCTAAGGCAACACTGTGCGCGTTGCATTATGGGACCTCTTTGAGTCTTTGGCCATAGAGAGGAGTGGCAGGGTTTCTGCATAAAAACAAAAGTCAGCGCTCGCTTGCATTGCACCCATTCATCTTCTTGAGAGCCCCCGTTTGAGCAAGGACCTCCTGCGGCCGTAAGGACCAGCCATGGGCTTTCTGCCGTAAAGGAAAGTCACATATTCGAAAATGCATGCGCTGTATTCGGTCGCGACGGGATGTCGTGAATTGATGTTGGCCAATCGAAACCGAAACCGTGAGCAGTGGGTTCCCACGATGCTTTGCGCGTCACTACGCCGCTAGCCGCTTGGATCACTTCAATTTTGCGAGAGGTATCTATTGCGTATGAGCGATTTGCCTAGTACGGACTACAGTTAAACTTATTAATATGTTCCTGTATTTTTGTATTTTTTATTGTAACATCTTGCGGTGGTGATTGCCCAATACGCGTCCGTAAAACCAAAGTGAAACCGGCAATAAAAACATTTGAAAGCTTTTGACGTTTTGCATCGCGAGTTTGATTTCTAGCGAAATGGCGCGAGACGTTATGCAACTGGAGTCCCGCGCGGGAGCAATCTTGCGGTATGCAGGAAACGAAGGATATATATAAGATGGCTACCACATATAACTTTAGATGTAACGTCTTCCGTTGTAACGTTTTGTGTATGCGTCGTTTTGTTCATATCCCAGAGGGACGCGTCCCTTTATACATATCGACTAAATTTAATCCGCGTTCTCGGAGAAGTGGTTCACATTTTCGAACAACAGCTTCGCCTCTATGGAATCATTTCAAATCGCCATCTATCTCGATGTTGTTGTTGATCTTCGTGGATCTCGTTCTGCCTGGTGGTAATTTATGGTTAAGACATTCTATCCACAGCAAGACAATCTAACGGAGCCTCCGTCAATTTGTTTTCTTGTCGTATTGCGTCGCCCCGTTACGACGGGTTGCCCTTGAGTGCTCCGCCGTGCCGCCCCGAAGATTGAGAGCAATCGACGGTGGCATCAACAGATCGATCGCACGAACCCGATCGAAATGCTCTAAAACAACAAACCCGGCCAGTTTGATCGAAGGTTGGAATCACTTATTCGTGGAACCCGCGGACGACACCACAAACACGACGGGCATAGTGCCGTCACGGTCGTCGTGAACAACGACAACTACCACTACCGCTACTACCACTACCACCACTACTACTATACTACTACCACTACCACTACTACTACCAATACTACTACTACTATCACTATCACTACTACAACGGTCGTTGTCTTTGTGCGTTCACTATCGCCAGCTAAAAGCAATCAGGCACAGTAAATGCGCCATGCATTTACTGTAGCCTGATTGCTGATTTACTGTGCCTGATGCATGGCACAGTGAATGCGCCATGCATAGTGTTTTAAAGCGAAAGCATTAACTGTCTCATGGAGCGAGCTGACGTCATCAGTTAGAAGCGCGAAAACGGCTCCTAGTTTCCGCGCGCCTCCGGTTCCATTGGCTGACGCGCGTCGACGGAGCTTCCATTGGCCGCTGGGCCATGGCCTCCGAGATCCCGAAGCGCGCGCGTGCTAGTACGTGATAGAACTCCGCCGCGAGGAACGAGCCGTACGCCATATTTGAACAAAACCAAGCAAGAAGATGACGATGTTTATTGGGATGGCGTAATGTGCGATGACTGTACAAGAAAGACGAAGATTGAGTTTCTTCAGTACGCAGCAGACGACAAAGGGAGCGGACGAGCGGCTTGCATGCTTTCGCATTCACAACTCGTAAGAAATGCTTAGGTGTACTTCGAGCTTTTTTTTACAGCGGAGCTGTTAAGGGCTAGTTTCCCCAGGATCGTGTCCGGTACCAAAAAAAGTGAAAGCCGTGGCTATACAACTCCCTGGTAACGCCGAATTAGAGCGCAGCTCTTGAGGAGGAGTGAGGGAAGGCGTACGGAGGGGGGGGGCAAGTGACCTCGGGGGGGGGGAGGGGGAAACGTGAGGGCGTCACTGATGACGTCATCAATGATGATGACGATGACGATGCTGGATGCCGATGACGTCATCAGTGACGTCACTGATGACGTCACAGGGATGATGACGATGACGATGCGGATGCCGATGACATCATCAGTGACGTCACTGATGACATCATCGGCATCCGCATCGTCATCGTCATCACGTGACCTCGGGGGGTCACGTCACCGATGCACGTCATCGGCATCCGCATCGTCATCGCCATCATCCGTGACCTCGGGGGTCACGTGACCTGGGAACCACGTGACCTGGGGGTCACGTGACCTCGCGGGGACCACGTGACCTGGGGACCACGTGACCTGGGGACCACGTGACCTGGGGGTCACGTGACCAATCAAGGGTACCACGTGAGCCTGGGCGCGTCACGTGACCTGGGGGAGTCACTGTAGACCTGGGGAGTCACGTGACCTCAGGCGGTCGCCGACGGCGACGCTGACGCCGCCAAGCTGGAATACGGCGCTCTAAGCAGCCAGGCGCTCTGAAAATCGTCGACGCCCGCGGTCAACACTACACTCCGCGCTGCCGTCCGATCGCTCATAGATGTGCGGCAGCATTTCTCTTCGGGAGGTAGGAGGAGCAGAGAGCGGAACGAGCGGCGACGTGCGCAGCAGCGCGAATGGTTCCGCAACCGCCGCGAGGCCGCTATCTCCTCAAGTTCCACTACGTCGAGCGCTTCAGATTCCCTTGCTAAAGAAGAGCAGATCGCTCGCCTGGAAAGTTACCGCCGAGAACAGAAGCTACAGCTCCGCTGCTCACTCCTTCTTCACCAAAAAGTAAAACACCTGAAAGTATTTTTTTTTGCGCTCGATTGGTTTGGCCGGTGATATGGCAAACGCACAAAGACGAGGAGAGCCGTGACGAGGCAATTTTGGCGCTGCCTGATTGGCTCGAGCGGACCGTAGCGTCGGCTGCGGTAGACGCGTGACGTCACCTGGTTCGTGACGTCACGGCGTCGGTACTACATGCGCACCGCTTTCTCGACGAGCTGCGGTCAACTGCGCGGTGGTCTCGACGTCACAGGCTTATACACTAAGGCTTCGGGTACCGCCGGCAGTATATATAGTGCTATGGGAATGACTAAGACGCACGATCGACATTCGGTGGCCTCGAAAGCTTCGCACGGCAGGCGAGAAAAGCGTGGCGTGAAGACGCGACGATTACGCAACGGATGACGCGCAGGAAAGGGGGGGGGGGGTGTACTACGATATCCTGAATGGTCCATTGTCCCGCCACCTTCGATTGCGGTGCGTGCGGTGCGCGAGCGTGTGGGCGCCATACTGAGTTGGAACGCTCTCTCCCTCTCTTTCGAGGACAAACATTACGTAATGCGCACAACGCACGGACAACTATACACACTTTTTTGCCGCGCGTATTTGTGTTTGTATTTTTTTAACCTAGTGTTTCCACTATACATTTGGGACGTGTTATTTTGTTGCAATTTAGATTGTTGGCCATTTTGACCCAATATTTGCTTTTGTAATATAATTTGCATACAGTCCTGAACAAGGACAACTAACTAGTATAAATGAATAAGTAAATAAAAAATAAAGCCAGGTACATGCACTGATAAGTACAACGTGTCACCCCCCCCCCCCCCCCCCACACACACACACAAAAACATTCTTTTTTTTTTTCAAATCAGATGGCCGAAAGTTTTGTCCAATTAACCGTTAGCCTGAATCCAAAGTTTCAAAAGCGATTTTCTGGACAATATTCGATGGAACAATGGGGTCCCGTTTTCGGTGACTGCAGCGCCATTCGGTTCCATGCGTTCGAGATCTTCATGGGCCTCCGACTTCCTAAATATCCGAAAATCACAAGTTTATAACTTTCGAATCAGATAACGGTTAATTCTGAAACTTTGGCATCTCGTTCGGACCACCAGCGCTACATTTGAACGGAGAATGACCGTTCGGCATAATAAATAAGTTAATTTTGCGAAACCAGAATCGTGTGTAGCCTATTTCCTCGTTAAAAGCGTGTTCAAAAATCGCGACACGCCCTTTAATTTTCTTCTGAGTGAACTGGTCGACGAAGGGCGCTTGTCGGCTAGTTGCAGGCGATGGCTTCGCACGCGGAGAAAAGGAGGAGTGTTATCCGAAAGTGTACCTATCAGACTCTTTTCGAAACAAGTGATAATGAAATCATTCGGAGTCTGCGCGTATTGTAGGGCTTTTATCGGCCCACACAATGTAAGTCCGCGAGAGAAAAAAGAGTCCACATGTTTTAATGCGAATAGCATTCTTTGGATACTTCACGCACTTTTTCGTCTCATGTATCTATCTATCTATCTATCTATCTATCTGGCTATCTAACCTCTTACGCCGCGGGTCGATAAATAAATAAAAAAGACCGGCGCCGGCGGGGATTCGAACCGTTGACCCTTTGATCAGCAGGCAGACGCGCTAACCACAGAGCTATGAAGGCAGTCATTCAAGGCACTCTAAACACCTGTTTATATCTTTACCATCGCGCGCGTTCCATGCACGAGGGCTCATTCCGCTCTCGTGAGGGCTTAGCACTGCCCCCAGCTCACCCTCTCCCGCGCTCGGGAGAGGGGTGATGTAGCGGCCGCATGCTCACCCTCACGAGAGGCGGAAATGAGCCCTCGTGCATGGAACGCGCACGCACCGGTAGCTGGGGACAGCGCTGTAAGGCGCGTCCTATGAAGCAAAGATATAAGCAGCCGTTTAGAGTACCGTTGGTTGAGACTAGCTGAGACGCCAGAAAGTCTGGTCGGTACAATTTTGAGTGTTTGTGCGTATGGCGCGTGCTTTGCTCGCCTTCACTAAGTGACACAAACGCACGTGCTGGGCTGCGGGAGATCGTGCGCAGGGCCGTGAAAGTGTCAACAAATTTAGAATCGCCTCAAGAGTGGGCTGGCGTATCTAGAGTGTGCCGGCCACCTGACGAACGCGCAAAAACTCCGCACCGTTTGATGCTATTCGCATTAACGTAGATAATCATTCCCAAAGGATGGGTCCTGCTGATTTTTGTCTTGCCCAGAGATGAATAGGCGGTTTTGTAATATAGGACTTGGTATATGTGGGAACTAACACCTTCTAAACAATATAAGATCAAAAACTATTTAAACTACCTTTTTCAAAGATGACTTCAGTGAAATGAAAGACGTTTACAACTCCCTGTAACGCCGAATTAGAGCGCAGCTCTTGATGAGGAGGAGGGGGAGGTACGGAGAGGAGGGTCAACACTTTGATGAAGCGAGTCCCCCGAGTCCGACATGGCACAGCCAAACAGCGAATGCACGTCCCTCGGGGCCAAGGGGATGTTTCTCTGCGTGACTGGTATGAAGTTCTTCTGCGTCTTGCACGAAATATTTGCTGAGTGCTGCAGGCGAGAGATACAGAGCTGGCGCCACCACGTTTCAACTCACGTGAGAAAGAGCGAATATGCCGTGCGCCGGCCTTCTTGCTTTGGGTGACACCGAAGCATTCGGCGGGTGTATTGTGATCACGCAGGTTTCCCCACAGTCAACTGAGCGATGCCTCGTTAATTAGTGAGATTCATAATAGGGTGCGCCCCGCTGCTCATGGGTCTCCCGAGCAGCTGGGACGTCGTCGCAGTGCGCGAAACCACAAGTTCTGCGCTTGCGCAGTGTGACGTCACAGATTAAGAAAATCACCTCTAACCTTGGAATAAGATAACGGTTAGTGCTGAAACTTTGGCATCTGGTTCGGACGCTGCATTGGTGGGGGGCAGCAATGGAGCCTCTCGGAAATGCATAATTTATTTTTGCAATTAAAAAAATTTTGTTTTGTTGTATATAGCGGCCCGGTATTTTCATTTACGGGGTCCGAACGAACGAAGGCATGATTGTAGTATCGTTATCAGCCCCGGTCAGACTGCTCGTAGACCATCGTGCACAAAGACGCGGTGTCCGTTGCGGACAGCGATTGACGGAATCACCTGCGCATGCGTCTTAAGCATATTAGAAAGGCTTCCTACATGCTTCGAACAATGTCTGCGGACGGTCTTTGTGCGAACAATGTGTGAAAGGACCGTCATGCAAAGAAGTCAGACAGCGCCTGTTGTGGGATGTATACTGTATAGACCGCGGGGTCGCTGCTTCAAAGCGGGTCATGGGTGCAACTATATGGTTCGCGGTGCTCAACTTGTTTTTTTCCGGCCGTGCACAACCGAGGGTCCAAAACTTACTCTGGGTCTCCAGAAGGCGGGAAGGCAGGCACGAAGAGAGAAAGAGCAGCCGCTTCTGCGATGGAAGCGACCGTGAGCGACGAAATCGAGCGGACGCGGTCGGGATTCGGGAAGACGCGAGCCCCCCCCCGCACGAGACACCGAGCGGTCTGCGACGCCGCGTTGGCCTTGGCCTTCCCTGCCGCATTTCCGGATTCCCTCCCTTTTCTTGCACACCCGTACGCTGCTGTGTGTATATACCTTTACTCCCTTCTCGGCTCCCAGGTAGTCACGCGACATCGCAAAGTGGTTTTCCCCTCCACGAAACTGAAGAAGAAAAAGGATAAAAAGGTGGGATGTTTAATTACCTATCTCATCCCAGCTTTTTTGTTTTTCATCTTTATCTTCTTTTTCTTGAATTTCAGGAAAGAAGATTTTACTTATTTAGTTTATTTATTTATTATTTTAAGGTTAATCATTGTTTTGGATTTTCTGAGGTTCTGATTTTTTGTTCGTTTCTAGGCTCAATTCTTTTTTTTTTTCGGACGGTCATGTGTGAATTTTGTTTGTAGCTTATCCAGCCAGCCCATCCTTGTGAGCGTGCCGCATGACTTCACCGGCCAGGATTCGGCGGCGGCATCTTCCCATTTCCTGGCCTCCCTCTTTTCTAAACTGCGCAAAACATTTTCTTTTTTGTTGTGGGGGGGGAGGGGGTAGGGTTGTGCTACCGGCGGGTCCATTAAGTGCGAAAACTACGCGTACAATCGACCGCGGATGTTCTCGAAAAGCCTTGGCACCGTCCTGGAGTTGGCCTTCACCTGTCGCCAACGGCAGCAGAGCCCTCTTTCGTCGTCAAGACACCAAATCCCTCAAAAGGATCCTCATGAGGAGAGCCAGCTGGGAAGTCTCCCGGACTTCCCGATTGTCGGCGCAGCCGATCCTGGAGGTGCCCTTCGCCTGTCGCCAACACCTCTTTTGTCATCAAGATTAGGACCAGGGATCAACTTACGAGGTACCACGGAACGGCGGGTGCCTCGGAAAATGGTGAATGTAGACTTCATCTCGAAACTTCAGTGGAGAGGGTGCTGCCGCCGCTTCCTTCTCAGCCCTGTTGCAGTGTGTGTTTGGGCGTGTTTGTGCGTGTGTGCGTACGTGTGTTTTACAGTGAATTCTATGAGGGCCATCTTGGATGACGAACTGGACCTTCGCGGTAATTGGTTCTCGACCCTGATGCACGAATCTCCTCATCGGAACATGAGGAGAAATGTGCTCCGAGAGAGGAGCTCTCGGTTCTCTTGCTTCAATTTCGTTCGCTCGTGTCGCTTAGGCGACAAGCGTGTATTTCTGCACTCTGTAAATCTCCATCTTCAACAATGCAATTAAACAAGTTTTTCTGCGTCTAAAATATTGCTCCTCTGCCCTCCACCCCTGGCCCGCTACCTGGCGCGTCGTCCTCGGAACGGTACCAAACGCAACAGAGGACAGTCAAACTCTCGATCCCCAACGCGATTACCGCAAGTCGAAGAACAACCCAACCAACACCTAAAGGCCTCCGTTTTCTGCGTCATCTAACGAGAGGCCAGCATGGGTCACTGATTGGACCCGACTGCGACGTCAGCGTTCGGTAAGGACTCGGTGTCTAATCTCAGTGAGGACACGGGTCCCAGCCAGGGGCGAATCCAGAATTCCTTTTTTTTTTTTTTGGGGGGGGAATTTCAGGATACTTTTCTTCCATTCTTTCTTGTGCACCGGCGGGTCCACCCATGTCAAATTGCGCTTCGAGAAGGGGGGAGGGGGGGGGGTCGACTTCGTATGGGGGGGGGCGGCCGCCCCCGTCGCCCCCCCCTTTGATCCGCCACTGGTCCCAGCCGAACACTGACTGGCGCAGCACTCGGCTCTAATTCGTGCGTTGACCCTCTTTCGGAGACTAATTCAGCACTGCGGCTTTGTTAGTAGGCGTTGTGAAGCGAACACCGGCTTTAAATCACACAGGAGCGTTTCTTCGCGTTTTCTTGCGTCGCGTTGAAAGGCCGGTTCACGCTAAAGTGACAACAACAGGTACACGTGTCTCGCGCGTTACCAGAAAAAAAGAAAAAAAGAAATGGTTGTCGATACTGTAGGAAACGCGAAGCGCGAATTTTATTAAGGGGTTCAATTTTGTCGTAAGCGGTCGTGACGCAGCCGGCCACAGACTAACGCAGGTGTGCGAACCCTGGTTCAGAGAAGCGGTCAGCGACGCAGCGCACGGGGCGGCGGAGTTCATTGGCTCGGTGAGAAGGCGACAAGAGCAACGTCCCTGCCGGACTGACACCTGTCCGCTCTGCAGGGACGCCGACGCACACGACGATCGTGTGGTCCCTGACAGGTATACGCCCGGCCACGTCGTCGTAAAAAGAGCGTATATACACTCGGACTGTTGGATTTCTCACTGCTTTTGTTTCGCTGGATCGTATACACTTTATCGTATTGACCCTTCCTTACGTAACGCCCGCGAAAGAGGGGCCCTGGAGGAGATCAATAAAGGAAATTAAATGGCGGATATAGCGCGCTTTCGTAGTCTTAATAAGCAACTTCACTGAAAGCTACACTTTTGCGGTTTGTGCAGGTGAGTTATACGGCCAGGGGACATAGTATACGGGCTAGTCGTAACGATCAGTCGGCGAATTAATTTGAATTTGTTCATTAACTTTTTTAATTATTGAATGGTTCCAAGTAGAAACTTGCTGAGCGTCATCGAAAACCACTAAATCAATAACTTATTTTTAAGAAATATTTTGAGCGCCTGAGAAGCGCATTAGTGCGCTAAAGTTACCCCTTGTGCAGCAGGACCGAGGCTGGGGCTACGATAAGAGACGGAAAATTCGCGCGGGCGCCTTATCGCACCGGATAGGCCTCGCCCCTGCTGCACGAGATGGTATCCTTAGAGCACTAGTGCGCTTCTCAGGCGCTCAAAGTCTTTTCAACGGAATAGATTGTTGGGCTAGTCGGTTTTGGAACTTGGAATGCATTTTAGCGCTCAAAACACGAGGACACAAAGACGAGAATCACAAAGACGAGAGCGCACTGTGGTGTCTGATTTTCGACTTTGTGTCCGTGTCTTTTGAGCGATAAAATGTATTCCAAGATCTTTTCAACGATTTAGTGGTTTTCGATGAGGCTCAGCAAGTTTCGAATGGGAACCATATCTCTATTTTCACTAATTAAAAATGACAAAATTTTACATGATTAGCCAACTGATCGTTACAATTGGACTTTTATAATATGCCCCCCCCCCCCCCGGACCATATAACTCACCTTAAAGGGTAACTGCAAAGAAAAAAGTGTATTTTTAAACAGCCTAATTGAGACAATCATAGTCACAAAACAATTTTTCCACCAAAATACAAAATATTTTACAGCAATATTTATTGCGCGGGATTGATTTTTAGTTTGCTTCTATTTCGTCCGTCTTAAATCGCGCGCCACAAAGTTGGTATTATACGTCACCTAGTGGCTGCTATACGTCACGGAGTGACGTATAACAGCCACTCCGCGCGCGTCGAAAGAACGGGAGTTTCCAATGTGGAGAAGTTGTGATTCCTGACTAAATTACGTCTGTGGCGTAAATAATGCTATAAAAAATTTGTTTTTCGCGGAAGATTTGTTTTGTGACATGCTTGTCCCAACTAGGCTGTTTAAAAAGACAGTTTTTTTTCGCAGTTACCCTTTGACGGCTATCGATTTTAAACACCTTCAATATATATATACACCTATATATATATATATACATATAATTATTGCGTGATTGGTTTTGAGCTATACTATCGATTTGCAGCCAACGAGATTAGAGACATTAGCCGAAAAGAATTAACCCTAAAGAACCAATCACAAAGCAAGACGCCTGAACATAAAAAGGCCACACACTGCGTTTTTGAAGCTGTCAGCGAGGAACACCAGGTATTATTGGTATTATTATTATTATTATTATTATTGTAGTGTTTGGAAATTTGTGTGTAGATCTAATGTGTGTATGTTTTTATCTAGTTGTATTGCTCAGCCTGTTTTGTCTAGTTGTTACGCGTGTCTACCTTGTTCAGAAGTGTTCTGAACGTCGGGGTGTACCAGCACTAATTGACAGGCGTGGTTGTTCCGGGGCGTTAATGATAAAACGTATCCTTGGTTATTAGTATCTGTCGGTGGTACCTTATGTCTGTTCAAATGCTTTTAATCGAACGGCCAGAGCCTTTGGTCAGTTGATTTCGTGGTGTGTACCTCGTTGGAAATCTCTCCTATAAACATCCAGGTATTCATCGTTATTATCTTCCCTGTTGTCGTGTTTTTACTTTTGTCTTTTTCTTCTGTGTGTGTGTTCTTATTCTTAACGGTCAAAAATAGTTTGCGCGTTTGCCTTT